>VMDO01005659.1:0-45000 GCA_007922755.1 Pedetes capensis | reverse complement strand
TTGGAGTTGGGAGTTTTGCTGATCCAGATGACCTGCCCGGGCTGGCACACTTTTTGGAGCACAGTAAGATCTTGTAAAATATCAGTCCCGGGTGTGGTTTTTTCCCCTCTAAATTTGTATGAATTGATTTCATAGATAAGTAATTGGTTTGAAAGAAGTATGATATATTTAAAAAGAGAAAAAGCTAAGAAGATGATCTTGACTTATGAATATCATAGGGGAGACTTTTAATCTAAGTGTACTTACATTGAAGATTAGAATGAAACTTAATTTAAAATATAGGCATTATTATTCAGTTATAGTAAAGCAAATAGATCAAGAGACATTTGCCATTCTCTAGAAGTTAGCAGGGAGAAGGACCTGGCAACCCACTCCCAACGCAATCCCAAAACAGTCAGCCATTGAAAACCCTATGAGGGTCGCTATGAGTTGGATACCAACTTGACGGCACCTAACAAGAACAACAGAAATTAGCTAGCCCTGATTGGGGCAGCTATTTCAGGGTTAGTAAACCCCAACAATATCAGAGCATCAAAAAAAATGGAGAATAAAAAGGCATGACTAATATAAAAACAAAACAAAATAGAAACCTTCTGTTTAATTATGAATATACTAAAATAAAACCTATGTGGATGTTACACAGTTGCAAATATTTAATTCCATATTTGCTTTTCAGAATTACGAATTATTTATATTTTATTTTTCTAAGCAATTAATCTGAATGTTTATTTTGACTTTTAACCATTTTATAAATAATTTTTCTTTAAAAATGAAGTATTTAGTTTCTCTTAGTATAACAGTAATATGTGAGCACTATAGATTTTGCAAATATAACAGTGTAATAATGGCATTGCCATTGTTAATATTTTGGGGTTTTTTTCCTGTTTTTCTATGCATATAAGAAAACTCATACTTGATAATGAAAATACTATGTATGCCTTTGTGTTGTGTGACTTTTTTTTCTTTTCATTTAGTGGTGTTCATGGGTAGTTTGAAATATCCAGATGAGAATGGATTTGATGCCTTCCTGAAGAAACATGGAGGTAGCGATAATGCCTCAACTGATTGTGAACGTACAGTCTTTCAGTTTGATGTCCAGAGAAAATATTTCAAGGAAGCCTTGGATAGGTAACTAAATTAAAGTATATTTTTATTTTAATTATCTAATAACATTTTACAAATGGAAATATTGGGCATGTTCTGTGGTATTTCTTTCCAAAAATGATTTTAGTTGTAGAAAATTATTAGAATACTTCATTCAGACAAAAGAAGAAACTATTAAATACATGTTAGGCCTTGTTCTGTAATAACATAGTCTTTGTATTAGAGATTAAACTGAAACTCAAACATCTTTTGAGTTTCATAAATGTTCTGTATTGACTCGCTATAATAATTTTTTTCTAGTCTCATAGAAACTATGGAAGAACAGCAAAAAAAGATAAGATTGTAATTTTACAGCCTAGAGATAAAGAGTTAACATTTTGTTTTATACTTTTATTTATATTTTAATGTGTATGGGATCATATGGGCCATGCCCTTTTATAACATAATTTTAGACAAGATACATACTTTTCGCCAGCAGCCATAGCACTGTGGCTTCCAATCCCATCAGATTTTGGAAGCTCAGCAGGGTTGGCCCTAGTTAGTACTGGGATGGGAGACTGCCTGGGGACACTAGAGACTGTAGGCTTGAGAGGAGGACCCGGCAACCCATTCCCAAAAATCAATCCATCATTGAAAACCCTATGAATAAGCAGAGAAGCACTGACAATAGTGTTTTGCCTGTTTTACGCAGGGTCACTATGAGTCAGACACTGACTCTATGGCACCTAACAATGACAACAATTATTTTATCCATCTTGGCCTCAGTGATGTGATAAGATAAGATATGATATGATATGATGAACAAAAATTCCAATGTGTATTTGCCTGCAATTGTAGCACTGTGGCATCCGATCCCATCAGATCTTGGAAGTTAAGCAGAGTTGGGCCTGGTTAGCACTTGAATGGGAGACTGCCTGGAAACACTAGGCACTGTAGGCTTGGGAGAAGGACCTGGCTAGTCACTCCCAAAAGTCAATCCGCTGTTGAAAACCCTAGGAATAGCAGAGAAGCACTGACAGTATTGTTTTGCCTGTCATATGTAGACGCATTATGAGTTGGACACCGACTCAACAGCATGTAACAATAACATATACTTTTCACTTAGGTTGTTTATAAAATGTGATTTTAAATGATTATATATTATTTACATTATACAGAAATACCATTAGCTGTTCAACTAGTTAGATATTTTGGGGCAGTTAATTCTAGTTTTCTACTACTATAATGCTGTGATGAATGTCCTAAACTTTAAACTGCATACATCTTTGTATAATTTTTTTCATTTTGAATAAGTAAAATTGCTAGGCATTTTCACATGTATTTTTCTAAGAGTTAAGGTTTTGATATTCATGGCAAAATTATTTTCCAGAAAGTTTTTTCAGTGCATTAGAGGTTTGATACCGTAAGGTTATACACCAAAGTCCATAATAGAAGAAAGGAATCACTTTATACCAAAACCTAGATAAATGTAAGATTGAAATGTAAAAGAAGCCTTGAGTTGGTCCAGTATAAAGTAAATTTCCTTAAGAGCAGGAATTTTTGTATATATTTTGTCATGATGTGTACTTGTATCAAGAATTTGCCTGCATCTGTACCACTGTGGTATCCAAGGCTGTCAAATCTCAGAAGCTAAGCAGGGTCGGGCCTGGTTAGTACTTGGATAGGAGACCACCTAGGAATACCAGGCACTGTAGGCTTGGGAGAAGGACCCAGCAAACCACTCCCAAAGAACAATCAGCCATTGAAAACTCTGTGAATAGCAGAGAAGCACTGACAGTGGTGTTTCACCTGTTGCACATGGGGTTGCTATGAGTCAGACACTGACTTGAGGGCACCTAACAAAAACAATCAAGAATTTGGAGCCTGGGGATATAACTCAGTGGTAGAGTGCTTGCCTACCATGCACAAGACCCTGGGTTTGATCCCCACCACTACAAAACCAAACCAATGAACCAACCAACCAAAGAAAATAATTTGGTAGATACTCATATATTTGTTGAATGAATTAATACATTTTCTTTATAGAAAATACTGCCACAATATCAAAAGACAAATGACCAAAAAGCCTGACAAAGGTCCAATTTTCTTAAAGAAATTATCTTCTTCCTTAAGAGATTAGTTTTATTTATAGAAATCTTTTTTGCATCTTCCCATAAATTGAAAGTGTCTGCCACTATTTTCAGTAGAACAAATATGTATGTGTTCCTAAAGCCCTAAATTAACAACTATTAGGCTAAAAGAATACCAGAATTCCATTGAAATGTACATAATTACTTTGATAACATTATATACAACAGGATACAACATGGTCATTTTTCTTCTTTATTTTGTAGTATGACTTTCTACTTGTGCTCATTCAACTGTCTGTCTGCGTGTCTATCTGTCTGTCTGTTTTGTTTTTTGAGCCAGAGTTTCATTATGTAGCCCAGGCTGACATAGAACTCACCTCCTGCTGCAGCCTCCTGTGTGCTGCAATTATAGACATGTGCCACCACCCCTGGCTATAACTAACTATGCAGTAGTGGTTATTAATTATAACTGCTATTATTTTTAAGCCACTATTACATATTATATGTGAGCATGTAAGGACATACTCAAAACGTATACATTTTATATTTGTTTGTATAACCAAACTTTTAATGCCAAAATAACAAATGGAAGAACAGAGACAAAGAAGGAAATGCAAATGATATGTAAGATTTTCTTTCCTGTAAATTTAGAAATAATTTAGGAGTACTTTGAGAGAAGACCTTAACCTACAATTCTGAAGATGACTGCATATTCACTCTTGTTTCAGAGGTCCCATCTTGTAAGGTTCACAGAATCTAAATAGGTCGTTGTGTGAAGAAATCTTAAACAGAAGACAAGTTGAACTTTTGCAACTTTATATTTGATTATTTCCAAATATAAGGAAAATCCTCACTTCACTGGGAAAAAAATAAGCAAAAGATAAGATATGAATAAATTCTGGCTATCTCAAAGATGATGAAATTGGTATATAATTACTTAAGAAATGTGTTTTGTTTTCTTTTAAAATGGTGGTTCTAAACATTTTTAGTTTAAGGTCTGCTTTAGCAAATAGTAATGTCACTTCCTGCACTTCTACTTAAAACAACTCACCAGAATTAATGAGAAGGATGCTACTGCATTAATAGGAGAAATTAATGAGAATATCACTTAATAAATTCATGCCATAGCCAAGCATGGTGGCACATCCCTTTAATCCTAGCACTCAGGAGGCTGAGGCAGGAGGATGATGAATTAAAGGGCAGCCTGTGTTGCATCCCAAGATCTTGTCCCAGGAAACAAAATAAAAAACAAGACCAACTATAAATGGTAGTTACATATCAAAAATATGATATTATATTTCTAAACTTTTTACTAGTAAAAAGCCTTTGCATTATTTGTAATATGCTCTTATATAGTATGGATTAAATACCAGTGTTTTTTGATAGGTCAGCATATCTAATTGCCTCATAACAGGCCACATTGTTTACAAGTATCTTGGATCATTTGAGTACACAATAAGAAAGAATGGAAGCTTTGTCCTAAGAAGGATTTCTAATTTCTGTAAATTTGAACTTGTATTTTATCAGTATTACATGGCAAGAGCCACAAATATCAAAACCCAGGATGTCCCAAGGTGAGACATCTAACAGAAGACCCTGTCCATAATAAGCTGGGATTCCAAAGGCTCTGCTCTCATACTGAGGAAATGGATTGATGAGTCATTCTGAGGAGTTATAGCTAGTGTTCCAAATGCCTAGAGTACCTTATGCTTTGATTATGTTTCAGAATTGGTGGTCTTTCCAGAAGACTGGGAGAAGCAAACATAGATCCTCTGAAAAGCAAGAGATGTCTTCATGCTAGGCCTTAAAATTGTTCCTGTAAATAGTTTTTCAAGTAAAATGACCAGCATTCAATAAAAGATAGGTAGATACCGGGGAACACAGACATGAATGCAAATAGATAACAGAAACATATTCTTAGAAATCTCAGGACATGGTGGGCACAGTGGTGTACACCTGTAATCCCAGCTGTTTGGGAGGCGGAGGCAGGAAGATTGCAAATTTGAAACCAGAGGCAGTTTGCATAATTTAGTGAGACCTTGTCTCAAAAAGTAAAAAAAGGAGCCAGGCACGGTGGTGCACACCTGTAATCCCAGCGGCTCAGGAGGTGGAGACAGGAGGATCGCAAGTTTGAGACCAGAGGCAGTCTTTGTAACTTTGGGAGACCCTGTTTCATAAAGTAAAAAAATGGGCTGAGGGTACAGCTCAGTGGTCCAGCACTTGTAGAGCATGCAAGGACGAGGTCCTGGGTTCAACCCCCAGTAGTGCCAAAAAAAAAAAAAAAAGAAGTCTCAAGACATTGGAAGGGTTACATACATGTTATAAAAATATACTTTCTATTTTTAAAGAAATAAACAAGTTTTAATGTACTTGTAAGGAGTAGGAAATTACCAGATATGACCTAGGAAGTTTAGAAAATGATAACATCTTGAATTGGAATATGATAATTGAGATTGGAAATGTAATGGATAGGCTTAAGAAAAGAGTAGGCAGACATAGCTTAGGTCAGAATTAGTAAACTGGAAGTTAGGCCAGAAGAAATTGATTCAAATATAGCATTAAAAAAAGATGAAAAAAACAGAAAAAGGATATGAGGCATAAAAGAGCAGAAATGTTTAGTATATATTGGAGTCTCAGATGTAAGAGAGAGACTATACAGACAATATTTGAAGCTTTGATCAGTAGAAAAATTTTAGATCCTGATATAAGACATCAAATCAGAGGTTAAAGAAATCTGAAAACTTCCAAAAGGATACCTTAAAATAAATTCAGGTTAGAAAAACATAATGATACTGTAGAAAATAAATTACAGAGCCAGATGTGGCTATAATCTATAATCCCAGCACTTGAGAAGCTGAGCCAGGAGGATCACAAGTTCAAGGCCAGCTTGGGTAACATAGCTAGACTCAGTCTTTGAAAACATGCACGCACACACACACACACACACACACACACACACACACACACACACACCACCCCACACACCTGTGCAACACAAATACACTCATCTTTGTATATTATGTAAAATCTTCACTGGATAGGAAAAGTTCCTCCAAAGCAATACTAGTTGTACTGACAGGTGACTACTCAACAATAGCAATAGAGGCTAGAACACATTGAGATATCCTCAATCTGGAAGGAAATAACTACCAACCAACCACAAATTCTATGCTAAACAAAGATTTTTTTAAAAGAAGGGTAGTAAAATAGACCTCAAACACAACTGAAAGAGCTTGTATATTGGAAAAGCAAACTGCCTATTTTTTCCTCTACTCTCACATCACAGTCAATACAGAAGATATCTGTGGCCTCAAAAAGTATGGCAGTTTCTCCCTACCAGCAAGCAATCAATTCATTCTCCAGTGGACACCAGCTGTCTTCATCTAAGGATATTTGGTTCTGACTAAATTAGAGGTCCTATCCGGAGACACTATCATTTCCCACATATTGAGGGATCAGTCCCCAAGACTTCCCCCTCTCCTTTAGATACCAGTTGCAAGATTAAGTTGGCTTTACCTGTGCTCCTAACTGACCAACTGTAAATCAGCATTCCTACAGCCTATTCCTCTGGTTCCATTAACATGCTTGAATGGCTCATAGAATTCAGGGAAACAATTAAATTTACCAATTTGCTTTATTTTATTTTTTGCAGTACTAGGGGTTGAACCCAGGACCTTGCACATTGCAAGTGCTCTACCACTGAGCTGCACCCCCATCCCCTTTTTAATTTTTTATCTTGCGACGGGGTCTCACTGAGTTATACAGGCTACCTCTGGCCTTGAACTTGTGATCCTCCTTGCTCCGCCTCCCGAGACACTAGGATTACAGGTGTGCACTACTGCGCCTGGCTACTGGTTTGTTTTAAAGAATTTTACAGAGGATATAGATAAATGCATAGAGTGAGGTGTAAGAGAAGGGGCACACCAACCTCCAGGACCTCCATATGTTCAGCTATCTTGGAAACCCTCTAGACCCTGTCCATGAGTTTTTATTTAGGCTTCATTGCATATGAATGATAGATTAAACCCTTGGCCATATGTGATCATTTTAACCCTTATCCCATTTCCCCTCATGAGAGATTAAGGGGACTTTCAGCCCCACCCCTCTAATCATGCCTTGATATTTCCAGTGACTAGGGCCCATTCTGAAGTTATCATTTAACTAAATAGAATAGAAAAAGACCCCATCATTTAAGAGATTCCCAGATTTTTAGGAGTTACATCAGAAAATGTGTATGAAAACCCAAATACTGTTATATATTTCATGGTATCACAGCTTGCTCCTAGTCAAATTATTCAGTTAAGGAAATTCTTGGGTTTTATTTGAGGCAAAAGGAAAATGAGGGTCAGAAAGCTAGCTGTGGTAGCACATGCCTATAATTCCAGCACTTGGAAGGCTGAGGCAGGATGATTGTGAGTTCAAGGCTAACTTAGCTATATAGCAAGACCCTGTTTCAAGGATGAAACAAAACAAAACAAAATGAAAAAAACAGGAAAATGGAGCTCAGAGATGTAAAAAAGATGGAGAACATGGAAAATAACTTTATGTATAAATGTAAATGAACATTTATTAATAAATATGAAGCTTAAGAACTATACAAAATTAAAATACACAGCAACAGCATAGCAATCAAAAGTGAAGGTAAATAGAAGTTTTATAAGGTAATGATTAACAGACATTGATGAGTTAAAGTATGCATGTAATATGTTCTAGGAGAACTTCTAAAAGAACAGAACTTGAGCATAAAATTTGCAAACTAGTAAAGAAAAAAAATTATTTGGAATGATTTTTAAATATGAGAAATTCAAAGAAGAAAAAAGCAGAAACAGAACAAGTAGGACAAATAGTGCAAAGTAGAAGGGTGGTAGATGTAGACTCATACACATTGGTAATTTCATTAAGTGTAAATGGACTAACTTCCATTTAAAAGGTAATATCAGACTGGATTTTTTAAAATCTGGTCAGACACAGTTTTCAAAATTTAGATATACGAATAAGGATACAAAAAGACTGCAAGTGGAAGAATCTTAAAATGCTATGTCATGTAGATAGCAATATGAAGTCCAGTGTAGTTTTATTGATACCAGAAAAAGTAAACTTTCAGGCAAAAATATTACTATTGCTGACGAGGTTCACTTCATATTGATAAAACTTAACTATGAAGACACAATTGTTTCCAGTATGAGTACCTTTAAAGCCTCAAAAACTCCCAAAACTTACAGATATAAGGAGAATATAAATAAATCGAGACTTAAAAATATAAGGATAACTGCATAAATAACCAACCACCAGTGGGGGATTTAATACTTCTTTCTCAGTAATTGATAGAACTACCATTAGGAAAAACTAATAAAGACATACAAGATTCAGATAACAACCTTCATTAGATACAGAATACCAAACTAAACCCAGTGTAAGCAGAAGGGAGGAAATAAGAAAAAATAGAGTGGAAATAAATGAAACAGGAGATAGAAATACCATATAGAAAATTAACAAAACCAAAATGTAATTATTTTTAAAGATCGAGAAAATCAACAAACCTTCAATTCAGTTTAGACTGATGAAGAAAAAAGAAGTCTTAAATTATGAAAATCAGATATGAGAGAGGAAACGTTACTATTGAGCTTACCAAAATAACAAAGACTATTAAGGAATACTGTGAGCAATTTTATGCCAATCAACTGGGTAACATATGAAATGAACATGTTACTTGACAAACACAAACTAGAAAACTATCTCAAGAAGATGAACCTGAGTGGATCTATAATAAGTCAAGGGATTGTATTAATAATAAAATTTTCAAGCCAGGCACAGTAGCTCACGGAATCCCTATGACTTGGAAGGCAGAGGTAGAAGGAATGCAGGTTCTAGACCAGAGGTAGCCCTTGTAACTTAGTGAAGCCCTGACTCAAGATAAAAAGTTAAAAATTGGGCTGGAGGTGCAGCCCAGTGGTAGAGCACTTGCAAAGTATGTTTGAAGCCCTAGGTTCATTCCCCAAGTACTGCCAGAAAAAAAATATTTTTTAATGAATAAAATATATATATTTTAATGAACTCTGCCAAATGTTTAAAGAATTAACACTAATGCTTCATAAACTCTTCACAAAAATAAAGAGGAAAATACACTTCTGACTTCGTTGAACTCTATTAAGCCAGTATGATCCTGATAACAAAACCAGATGATAACATTCCAAGAAAAGAAAACTAGAAGCTAATATACATTATGAATATGAATAGAAAAATTCTGAGGAAAAACCTGCCAAACTGGATCTAGCATCATAGAAAAAGATTTGTACGCCATGACCAAGTAGAATTTATCCCAGTAATGCAAGGTTAATTTACCTTGTGAAAATTGATCAGCATGTTTGTTATATTAATTAAAGAAAAGACAAAAAAAAAAAAAAACCACCTCAAATGTATTATTTCAGTGTAAACAGAAAAAGCATTTGGCAAAATCTAGGACCCTTTTCTAGTAAAACTACTTAAACTAGAAGTAAAGAGGAACTTAATCTGATAAAGGGCATCTATGAATACCCCACAAATAATACTGGTTTAAAAATGGAAACTTTGAAAATCAGAAAAGAGAGAAAAATATCAGCTCTCACTACTACGATTCTACATTTTACTGGAAGTGTTAGCCAGGACAGTAAGATTAAAAAAAAAAAAAAAAAGTATGCAGAAAGGAAGAAGTAAAAGTCTTTTCAGATGAGATAATCTTGTACATTCGATTCTCATTTGCACATTTCACATTTCCAAATTTTCCTACTCACTAAAAATTTGTAATTCCAAATTCTATGCCTGTGGCACTTTCATGGTCATTAATCCACATGTGGAGAGTGCTGAAAAATGCATGCATTCACATTCTCAACTGAGGTCAGACAGGTGACACTGTTTTAGTTCTCATACAGGATGATCAGAAGATGAAGATGTTGGTAATGCAATGTCATGCAAGAAGATCTGGCTTGAATGACTTGAATGGGTTTGAATCCCAGGTTGGCACTTGTTAGTGCAGTAGCTTCAAGTATGTCACTTAAACACTTTTAAAGCCTCATTCTCTATTTTGATGAGATGCCTTTAGGATTTAATGTCATAATCTATGTGAGATGTGTTTGTTTATGTACATATTTCCTCTAGGACAAATGATTCAGATTTCACTAATTCAATGGTTGTTATAATACATAACTTCTAAAAATAATATGAACTCACCATATGTAGAGAATCCTATAGAATCCACTGGAAGTCTTAACATACCTGTAATCCCACCACTCAGGAGGAAGAGGCAGGAGGAGTGCAGCAAGTTTGAAGCCAGCCTGGTCTAGATATTGATTTCTAGTCCAGCTGGAATTACATAGCAAGACTGTCTCAAACAACCAAACAAAACCCAATAGAGTCCAATAGAATACACAAATGAAACTACCTCGGTGCCGTGGTTCATGCCTGTAATCCCAGAGACTCTGGAGGCGGAGGCTGGAGGATCGCAGGTTCGAGGCCAGAGGCAGCCTGTGTAATTTAGCAAGACTCATGACTCAAAATCACAAGTAAAAAATTGGCTAGGGGTGCATCTCAGTGGTAAAGTACTTACAAAGTATGTGTGAGGCCGTGGGTACAACTGCTAAGTACTGCAAAATAAACAAAATGAAGTATTACACCTAATAAAGTGCTGGCAAAGTGGCAGGATGCAAGATAAGTGCTCAAAAATTACGTGAGCAATGAAAAATCAAAAAATGAAATTAGAAGAACATTTGCTTTTATATAGCATCTAAAAGGATAAAATACGTAGGAATAAATTTGAGAAAACTGAAAGACTTGTGTGTGGAAAGCCACAAAAAATTGTTGAAGGAAATTAACAAAGATGTAAATAATTGGAATGACATCCCATCATTATAGGTTAGAAGACTTAATGTTAAGATGGTAATATTTTCCAAAATGATGTACAGAGTCAAGCCAATCATATCAAAATTCCATCTGCATTTTGTAAAGAAATTAGTGAACCAGTCTTATAATTCATATGGGAAGCAAGAGACCCAAAATAGATAAAAGTTGAAGAACATGTACCTTCCAATTTCAAAACTTAAAGCTATAGTAATCATGGTAATATGATACTGGCATAAGAACAGACAGTAATCAGTGGGATAAAATTGAGACTCTAGAAGTAAAACCATTGCATTTATGGATGGTTACAGGAGTGCCAAGACAATTCAGTAGGAAACAATAGTTTTTCAACAAATGGTGCTAGGACCACTGGTATCCATGTGCAAAAGAATGAACTTGGACCCTTTACTCATACTATTTACAAAATTTAACTTAAATTGGACCATAGACTTTAAGAGCAAAAGTTATAAAATTGTTTGAAGAGCCCAACAATAAAAAGACAAGTTAAAAAGTGGGCAAAGATTTTTTTTTTTTTTTTTTTTTTTTGGTGGAACCAGTGGCCAGAACCCAGGGCCTTGCACATACTTTGCAAGTACTCTACCACGGAGCTGCACCTCCAGCCTATTTTTTATTTTTATCTGGAGACAAGGTCTTGCTGAGTTACACAGGCTGCCTCTGGCCTCGAACCTCAGATCTTCCTGCCTCCACCTCCCAAATTGCTGGGATTACAGGCATGTGCCACCGTGCCTGGCCCTTGGGCAAAGAATTCAGATAGACATTTCTCCAAAAAAGGTTTGCAGATGGACAGTAAGCACATGAAAAGATGCCCAACCTCACTAGTCACTGGGGAAATGAAAATCAAACCTACAGTGGGATGCTGCTTCACACTCACATCATAAAGGGAAACAGTAACAATTGATGATATGTATGCGGAAAAATTGGAACCCTCGTATATTGCTGGTGGTATAGTTGCTTTGGAAAACTAGCAACTCCTCAAAAAGTTAAACATAAAGTTACCAAAATGTCCCTGGGAGTTCCATTCCTATTTTGTAATGTAGAGAATTGAAAATAATATATCTACATAAAATCTTGCACATGAACTTTTCAGAATAGGCCAAAGGTAGAATTATTGTTTAAGACAGGGTCTCACTATATAGCGTAAGCTAGCCTGGAACTTGGAATCATCCTGCCTCAGCCTTTTCAGTGCTGGGATTACAGGTGTATACCACCATGCCAGGTGTTCACCCTAAATTTCCACCAACTCATGAATGGATAAACAATATGCAGTATTATATACAGTGGACTATTACTTGGCAATAAGGAATGAAGTTTGTTATATGCTACAGCATAGTTGGATCTTGAAAATGTGCCAAGTGAAAGAAGCCAGCACAAAAACCCTATAATGTGTAATTCCATTTATCTAAACTGTCTAAAATTGGCAAATCCATAGAGACTAAAAGTAGTTGCCCAGAGCTGGAGAAAGGAAAATGACTCAAAGGATATAGAGTATTTAGGGGATGATAAGAATATTCTGATGTTAGATGTTAGTGACATTTTTATGAACTTGTAGTAAAATCTATTCAATCATAGACTTTTGTTTTTTGAGACAAGGTCTCACCATTTTAGCTGAGGCTGGCCTGAGACTCACTATGTAGCCCAGGTTGGGCTTGAACTTGTGGTACTGCTTCAGTCTTTTAAGGGCTGGGATTACAGCTGTGCACCACCATGCCTGGCTTCAATCATAATTTTTTTTTTTTTTCAATCCTAGGGAATTGAACCCAGGGCCTCATGCATGCTAGGCAAAAGCTCTACCACTGAGATGCACTTCTGGCCCCTTTTTTATTTTTTATTTTTATTTTTTTCCCAGTATTTTTATTAGTATTTTTTTTAGTGTACAACTTAATGGGTTTCATTATGATGTTTCCATACATGCAAATCATTGTACATTGCTCATGTTCACCTCCCCCATTACCCTTCCATGAACCTCTTCCTCTATTCCCTTCCTCTTCTCCAGTGGCCCACCTTCTACTTGCATATTTTGTTTGTGTGTGTTATCTATCCATCTCTCCATCCAGATTTTGCTTTTTCTTGTTAACCCTCTCACTTCTCTTTAGTTCTTTTTCTTCCTCTATATAGACCCATTCTACTTTCCTGACCTTATGTTTTAATATTGTATATATATTGAAGTCTAACATCCACATATGAGAAAAAATGTAATGTTTGTCTTCCTGTGTTGGGCTTATTTCACTTACTATGATGATCTCTTGTTCCATCCATTTTCCAGCAAATGCCATAATTTTGAACTTTATGGCTGGATAAAACTCCATCATGTATATATACCATATTTTCCTAATCTACTTATCTCTTGATGAACACCAAGGTTGGTTCCATATCTTGGCTATTGTGCGTAGTGCTACAGTAAACATGGACAAACAGGTATCTCTATAGTAAGTTGAATTCTGTTTCTTTGGGTATATACTCAGGTTTCGTGTAACTGGGTCATATGGTAGTTCTGTTTTTAGATTTTTAGTTTTCTATTTTTATTTTTTTTAGGTACTTGGGGGTTGAACTCAGGGCCTCACAGATACTTTGCAAGTGCTCTACCACTGGGCTTGCACTCCCAGACCATTTTTAATGTTTTTATTTTAAGACAGGATTTTGCTAAGTCTGGCAGACTGCTTGTACTCTGCAACCTGTGATCTTCCTGTTTCTGCCTCCCAAGTCTCTGGGATTACAGGCATGAACAACAGTGCCTGGCATAGTTTTCTATTTTTAGTTTTTTGAGGAACTTCCATACTGATTCCCATAGTGGCTACACCAACCTGCATTTCCACCAGTAGTATACTAGTGTTCCTTTTCCCTGCATCCTTGCCTAGCATTTGTTGTTTGTTTTGTTGATGCCATTCTGACAAGAGTGAGATGATGTCTCAGTATAGTTTGGTTTCCATGATGGCTAAGGATGCTGAATATTTTTTCATATGACTGTTAGCCATTTATATTTATCTTGGGAACTCTATGTTCAGTTCTTTTTTTTTTTTCTTCAGGGTAACACACCAAGTTTTATTGGGACAGGAGTATTTATAGGGGCAGGTAGAAGGGAAGTCACACAGGGCAGAGGTTGGGGGGTAGACTGTGGGTCCAAGGTGGATGAGGAACACAGGAGGACCCCTGTACCACCCTGAACCGCAGGAAGTGGGGCAGCTAAGGCCTAGGAAGACTGGGATGGGGAGGGATGCCGTGGGTCTGAGTCCTTGGGCAGGGGGTTCAAGGCTTGTAAACATTGACCATTCTCAGAGGGGATGGTGTGGAAGAGGGCTCCCCCTATGCTTCCCTACAAGCTTAAGGCCTCTCCATGCCTTAATGGAGCTCATGGAGCCCCAAGTCATTTACCCATTTTTTGATTGGATACTTTGCTTTTTTGATGGCTAATTTTTTGAGTTCTTTATATATTCTTTTTTTTTCTTTTTTTTGTTTTTGGTACTGGTTGTTGAACCCAGGGCCCTGCACCTGCATGCTCTGCAAGTGCTGGACCACTGAGCTGCACCCCCAGCCCATTTTTTTACTTTTTGAGACAGGGTCTCGCTAAGTTACGCAACTGCCTCTGGTCTCAAACTTGCGATCATCCTGCCTCCGCCTCCCGAGCCGCTGGGATTACAGGCGTGCGCCACCGCGCCCGACTAGTTCTTTGTATATTCTCAATATGAATCCCCTGTTTGCTGTAAGTTGGCAATTATTTTCTCCCAGTCTATAGACTTTCCTCACTCTGGGAATTGTATCCTTTGCTGTGCAAAAGCTTTTTAATTTCATGCAGTACCACTTTTAAATTCTTATTGTCCTTTCCTATGCAATTGGGATCCTATTTAGAAAGTCCTTGCCTGGGCCTACATCTTCAAATATTTTCCCTACGTTTTCCTCTAGCAATTTCAGTTTCAGGTTTTACATTAAAGTCTTTGATCTATTTTGAACTGGTTTTTGTACAAGATGAAAGAGGGATCTAGTTTCAGTCTTCTATATGAGGATAATCCACTTTTCCCCGCAGCATTTGTTGAAGAGGCTGTGTTTTCTCCACCTTATATTTTTGGCCCCTTGTCAAATATCAGGTGGCTGTAACTGCACAGGTTTATTTCTGGATCCTCTATTCTGTTCCATTGGTCTACATGTCTGTTTTTATGCTAATACCATGCAGTTTTTGTTATTATGGCTCTGTATTATAATTTGAAATTGAGTATTGTGAATCCCCTTGCATTGCTGTCTCTGCTCAGGATTGCTTTATTGATTAGATGTCTTTTGTGCTTCCATACAAATTTTAGGATTGTGTTTTCTATTTCTATGAGGAATGTGATTAGGATTTTGATGGACTTTGCATTGAATCTGTAGATTGATTTTGGTAATAGTAGCCATTTTTATAATATTAATTCTTTTCCATGAGCATAAGAGGTCTTTCCATCTTCTAGTGTCTTCTTCAGTTTCTTTCTTCAGTGTTTAAAAATCTTTATTATAGAGGTCTTTCACCCCTTGGTTAGGTTTATTACCGGGTATTTTTTTCTTTTTGAAGCTATTGTAAATGGGACTATTTCCCTGATTGCTTTCTCAGCCTGTTCATCATTGGTATACAGAAAAGCTACTGATTTTTGTATGTTGATTTTGTATCCTGGTACTTTGCTGAAAGTGTTTGTCAGATCTAAGAGTTTTCTGGTAGAATCTTTTAGGTCTTTTCAGTGTAGGATATCATCTACAAGTCCCTTTTATTTCTTGCCTTATTGCCATGGGTAATAGTTCAATTACTATATTCAGTAGTAGTGGAGACAGTAGACACCCTTGTCTCATTCCTGATTTTAAAGAAATACTTTCAGTTTTCCCCCATTTGGTATGATGTTGGCCTGTAGTTTTTTCATATATTGCCTTTATTATGTTGAGGTATGTTTCTTGAATTCCTAGTTTCTTCACAGCTTTTATTGTGAAAGGATGTTGGACTCTTTATTTTTCATTTTGAGACAAGGTCTTGGTAAGTTGCTCAGGTTGCTTCTGGCCTCAAACTTGTGACCCTCCTGCCTCAGCATCACAAGTAATTAGGATTATTGGTGTGCACCACAGTGCCCAGCAATCATATACTTTTTTTTTTTTTTCTGGGTACTGGGGGTTGAACCAGAGCCTCGTGCTTGTATGCTTTGCAAGTGGTAGATCACTGAGCTGCTGCATACTGACCTTTTTTTGTTTTTACTTTTTGAGACAGGGTCTTGCTAAATTATGCAAACTGCCTCTGGTCTTGAACTTGCAATTCTCCTGCCTGCGCCTCCTGAGCTACTGGGATTACAGGCGTTCGCCACCACGCCCGGCTCCAATCACATACTTTTAAGGGGGAGTTTTATAGTGTGTAATTCACATAGAGACAATATAATACAATAGAGACAATGAACATACAATAAAGTTTCAAGGTAGCTGACTGTTTTTTTGAAAAAACTCAGATAATCTTTGATGAGACTGGTTCAACGAAAATGAATATGTGTACATACCGGGATGAAAAAATAAGACTTCTGATCCTGCAGATATTAAAAGTATCATAAGGTATCTTAACAGCCTGTGCCAGGAAATGAAAAAAAATTGATGGAAGTATGTAAGTTATTAGAAATATAGTTTATAAAACGGATATGAGCAGAAATAGTTTGTTTTTGTTGTTTTTCCCAGTATTGGGGGGTTATACCCAGGACCTCAACTGTGTTAGGCAGTGAGACACACTCCAGCCTCTTTTTTATTTTTTATTTTGAGACAGGATCTTGCTAAATTGCACAGGCTGCCTCTGGTTTTGAATTCATGATGCTCCTGCCTGGGCCTCCTGAGTTGCTGGGATTACAGGAGTGTGCCACAGTGCCTGGCTAAAAAGAAATAGTTTTAAAGTTTGAATAGTCTACTGATAAACTACTAACTTTAAGAGAATTTAGTAAGGTAGCGTGACATACAAAATAAAAAGAAAATGTTTGATATACAAGCATTAATAGTATTTCATGTAGAAAAAGAGCTAGAAATTGAAGGCAAAACCCTTGATAATAATAATAAAAATAATCAGGCCCCCAGAAGTCATTTCAAAAACTATGTAAAATTAAGTATGGAGAATACACAGAACCTTATTGTGTGATATTAAAGACCTAAATAAAGGGAAAGGATTATTTGTGCACTTGAAGCCTCATTTTAAAAAATGTTCTCTTCAGTTCATGTGCAGATTTAGTGATACTCCAACCATAATCTCAGAAAATATATTTAGTTTTAAATAGATGATTCTAAAATTTAAGAAGGGCTGGGATTTAGCTCAGTGGGTAGAGTGCTGCGCTGCAGTTTCTGAGGTCCCGAGTTCAATTCTCAGCATTGCAAAAATGGGAGAAGGACCTGGCAATCCACTCCCAAGGCAATCCCGAAATAGTCAGCCATTGAAAACCCTATGAGGGTTGCTATGAGTCAGATACTGACTCAATGGCACCTAACAACAACAACAACAACAACAACAACAACAACAAAATTTAAGAAATGCAACAGGCTAAGAAGCCAAGATAACATTTTTAAAACATCTTAATGGCACGAAATAATGAGTTTCAGTATGACATTTTCATATTTGTAGCACTGTGACATCTGATATTTTCAGATCTCAGAAGCTAAGCAGGGTCAGTACTTGGATGGGAGACCACCTGGGAAGACCAGGTGCTGTAGGCTTGGGAGATGGACCCAGCAACTCACTCCCAAAAAAAAATCAGCCATTGAAAACCCTATGAGTAGCAGAGAAACACGACAACAATAGTGTTTTATCTGTTGTAAGGAGAGTCACTATGAGTCGGACACCAACTCAAGGCATCTAACAACAAAAACAACAACAACAACAACAACATCACTGTGTACTGTGATCATATTCACCTTCCCATTACCCTCTCTTTTCCCCCTTCTTCTGGTTCCCTTCCTTTTCCCACCAAATATGGTAATCCCCCTTCTACTCTCATATCTTTTTTGTTATTGTTGTTAAATCTAGATTTTGCATATGAGAGAAAATGTGCAATAGTTGCCTTTCAGTGTTGATATCTGCCTTATTTCCCTTAGCATGGTGATCTTCAGTTCCTTCTGTTTTCCTGCAAATGATATAATTTCATTCTTCTTAATGCCTGTGTAAAACTCCAATGTGTCTATATACAGCATGTTCTTTATCCATTCATCTGTTGATGGGTACCTAGGCTGATTTGATAACTTAGCTATTGTTAATAGTGCCACAATAAACAGGAGTATGCTGATTGTGTGCTGACTTAGATTCCTTTGAATATATACCCAGGAGTGGTATAGCCAGATCATATGGTAGTTCTATTTTTAGTTTTTTGAGGAACATCCATACTGATTTACATAGTGGCTAAACTAATTTACATTTCCATTAACAGTGAATACATGTTCTCTCCCCCCACATCCTTGTCAGCATTTATTGTGTGTTTTCTTGATGATAATCATTTTGATTGGGGTAAGATAAAACCTCAGTGCAGTTTTGATTTGCATTTTCCTGATGGCTAAGGATGTTGAGGGACTGGGATTTAGCTCAGTTGGTAGAGTGCTGCGCTGCAGTCTCTGAGGTCCTGAGTTCAATTCCCATCACCGCAAAAATGGGAGAAGGACCTGGCAATCCACTCCCAAGGCAATCCCGAAACAGTCAGCCATTGAAAACGCTATGAGGGTCGCTATGAGTCAGATACCGACTGGACACCACCTAACAACAACAACAACAAGGATGTTGAACACTTTTTCATGCATTTATTGGCAATTTGTACTTCTTTTGAGAAATGACTAAGGCAGGATATTTTTGCAGTTGAGAAAGAGCAAGATAACAGGACTTAACTTATTAGATAGATATTAAATTTGTAGTTATAACTCGGTGGTGTTAGCACAGGGCTAAGCAAAGAGAGGCTGGGATTTGGCTCAGTTGGTAGAGCGCTGCGCTGCAGTCTCTGAGGTCCGGAGTTCAATTCCCAGCACCGCAAAAGTGGGAGAAGGGCCTGGCAACCCACTCCCAAGGCAATCCTGAAACAGTCAACCATTGAAAACCCTATGAGGGTTGCTATGAGTCGGATACCGACTTGACGGCACCTAACAACAACAAGCAAAGAGAATAGTAGAAAAAATATCCTAGAAGTAGATCAACACACATTTGGACACTTGAGACAAGGATACTACAGAGAAATCATGGAAGGGCTTTTTATTTATTTAATTATTATTTTAAAATTTTGAGGCAAGTTGTACAGGCTGCCTCTGGCCTTGAATTCACAATCCCCCTACCTCTGTCTGCTAAGTAGCTGGGATTATAGTGTGTACCATGGTTCCTGGCTAAAAGGTTTTTTTTAAAGAAATGATGCCAAGATAGTTGGATTTCCCTTTATTTAGGTCTTTAATATCACACAATAAGGTTCTGTGTATACTCCATACTTAATTTTACATAGCTTTTGAAATGACTTCTGGTGCCTGATTATTTTTAATGTCATTATAAAGGGTTTTTCCTTCAATTTTTAGCTCTTTTTCTATGTAGAAATACTATTAATGCTTATATATCAAACATTTTCTTTTTATTTTGTATGTAACAGAAACAAATTTGACTCACCTCATAACATACACAAAAAATCAGTTACATCTAGATTATAGAGTAAAAAGTGAAAAATACAGGTAAAAGTTTTAGAGGTAAGTTTTATCTGAGCCTAGCTAAGATTTATCATACAAGACAAAAAATAAAAAAATAAATCATTTGTGACTGAAAATGTGCATCTGTGGTGGAGTGCTTATCTGGCATGTGGGAGGCCCTATGTTTGGTCTTTAGCACCATTAGATAAATAAATAAGCAAGCTGGGAGTGGCTGTAACCCTAGCAATTTAGGAGAAAGATGCAAGAGGATTACAAATTCGAGGCCAGAGGCAGCATGTGTAATCTGGTGGGACCCTGACTCAAACAATACAAAGGAAAAAATGGACTGGGAGTGTGGCTTAGGAGTAGAGTGCTTGCAAGAAGCATGCATGAAGCCCTGGGTTTAACCCCCGAGTACTGTAAAGTAAATAAATAAATAAATAAAAAGGGCAGTGGATAGAAAATTTCTCAAAAGGCTCTTTCAGGATGATGAAAATACAAAAGTCAACAAACACTGGTCTAGTAATAGAACTGTAGGTTGTAAAGCTATAAAGAAAAGTATGGAAGTGATTACCATAACATTCAGGATAACTGATGGAGGGAAGGGTAGGTGCTAAGTGCTTATAGAGCATTGACCGATCTGTTTCTTCACCTAAAAGGACCACTCAGGTGTTTGCTTTGTCATTATACATTACTCTACTTATGTTTTGGCCTGCAATGGTACTACCATGGCATCCGATCCTGTCAGATCTCAGAAGCTAAGCAGGATTAGGCCTGGTTAATACTAAAATGGGCAACCCATCCCAAAAAACAATCAACCATTGAAAACTCTATGAATAGCAGAGAAGGACTGACATAGTGCTGGGCATGGCATGTGTGGAAGAGTGTTTCATCTGTGATACAAAGGGTCACTATGAGTCAGATCCGACCTGAATGCACCTAACAACAATTTGTTTTATGTACGTCTTTGTATGAATGTTTGTAGTATTTCATAATAAAGAAATTGAAGTAGAATATAGACTTTAAAATACAGAAATGCAGAACATTATTTTGGTTTTATATCTACATGATTTTGAATTAAATCTCCAACTTGATAAAATTAATTAAAAATAGATATTGATTGGTGAAACTAAGCAAAAATAGAAATTCCTGTTTTGTTTTATTTTTCAGATGGGCCCAGTTTTTCATCCATCCATTAATGATCAGAGATGCAATAGACCGTGAAGTTGAAGCTGTTGACAGTGGTAAAAGAAGTGCTTCATGTCTTATAACAGTTTTTTCCTTCATTGAAACAGCTGTATAGCATATTTGTCATTCTTCATCACTAAACCATTTTGTCTTTTGAAAGACAACATTGAAATGAATGTTTTATGTTTATTCCTGAAGTCAGTGTGTGTCTCATTCAAGATAGATTTGAAATAAACCAAAAGGATGGTGGGTTTTAGCTTATTCATCATTTGTGTTTTGAGCACTTTACCATAGTGGCAAATCTTTTGCAAGATAATAGCCTAATACTAAATGTTAAAACTTTACAAGTTCACTTATTCTTTTTGTGTGAAGAGAGATTTTTTCTGAGGCTTCATTTTAAGTATCCTGTCCTGATACTTATATAATTTGTCTTTTGTTACTTGTTGCCTATGTGTGTAGGTGCTTTGTGGCTTGGATTTTATTAGTTATAAAAATAATTGTGATATACTTATGAATGTAAGAAACTAAATCCCTGAGCAGGAAATGCATTTCACTTTACTCTTTGACCATTTTTCTTAACTTTTGGGTTTATTAATTTATTTTTAATTTTTTTTTTTAACATTACTGGGGTTTGAACTCAGCAAGTGCTCTATCACTGAGCTACACCCCAATCCCTTTAATTTTGGGATTTAAAGAATGAAGACAATAAAGAAAACTACACTTTTATAGCCTGCAGCCATACCACCCTGGCATCCGATCCCATCAGATCTCCGAAGCTAAGCAGGGTTAGGCCTGGTTAGTTCTTGGATGGAGGACTGCCTGGGAACACCAGCTGCTGTAGGCTTGGGAAAGGACCTGGCAGCCCACTCCCAAAATACAGTCAGCTATTGAAAACCTGTGAATAGCAGAGAAGCACTGACAATAGTGCTAGGTATGGCACTGTATTGGGTAGTATTTCATCTGTGGTACATAAGGGCATTGTGAGTAGGACCCGACTTGATGGCACCTAACAACAAAAACATGCTTTTATAAGGAGATGTTTATTATTGCTCAGTACTATAAATATTCCTTAACTACATAGTGCCAATAAATATCACCATTGTAGATTAACCCTGCTTGCTTTATTTTAGCATGAGAAACATGTAGTACTAGAGTTAGGAGGACTTCCAGTTTATAGAGGTTACATTTGGCTAATAGCAACTAAAGAGGCAAGGTCTCTATTTGTTTTTTGTTGTTATTTGTTTGTTTTGTAATATTCACCTTGATTCATTGTCTAGTTCTAATAATGACTTATTGCATAGAATAGACTGAGTAAACTACAGATGACCAGAGAGAGCCATCTATTTAAAAATCAGTAGTCGTTTGTTTAACCTATAGAAATGTTAATAGCTGTGACCTTCAATTTTTTTTGTAAAAGAGGATGAGATGGCTTATTTTCCTTCTAGCTCTATTGTTGTTGTTGTTGTTAGGTGCCGTGGAGTCGGTATCTGACTCATAGCGACCCTCATAGGGTTTTCAATGGCGGACTGTTTCGGGATTGCCTTGGGAGTGGATTGCCAGGCCCTTCTCCCATTTATGCGGTGCTGGGAATTGAACTCGGGACCTCAGAGACTGCAGCGCAGTGCTCTACCAACTGAGCTAAATCCCAGCCCTCTAGCTCTATTAGCTCCTTTAAATCAAAGATTTATTTTCTTTATTTTTGTTCCTTGCCTACCACATGTCTTTTTTATCTTAGACCTAGTAAATATTCGTTGAATGAATAGAATGCCCAAACAAGTAAGGAAAATTATGAAAGCCCTTCCCATCATTTGAAACCTAGAACTGTTATCTGCATCTTAAATACTTTCTAGTATGGTTTTTTTTCATATAAGATTAAAATCAATGTTTAAAAAAGTAGATTTCTAGCTGAGTGTGGTGGTGTACACCTGTAATCCCAGCACTCAGGAGGCTGAGGCAGGAGGATCACCAGTTTGAGGCCATCCCAGTTTATATACCAAATTCCAAGTTAGCCTGGGCTTCCTAGGGATACCCTACCTCAAAACAAAACAGTAGATCTATAATTAGATCAAAGCCCTATATATTATTATGCTTCAGAAATTCTGCAGAAATATATACACATGTGATATATGGCATTCATATACATATGCCCATGTTGCTGCTTCTAGCAGGTGCCTTCTAGTCAGGTTCAACTAGTAGTGATCCTGTGTACAACAGAACGAAACACTACCCAACATTGTGCCATGTCTGGCACTATTTTCAATGCTTCTCTGTTTTTCATAGGGTTTTCAATGGTTATTTGTTTCGGTATTGGGCTTCTGTGTCCTTCTCTCAAGCCTACAGCACCAGGTATTCCCAGGATATCTCCCATCCAAATACTAATTAGGACTGACCCTGCTTAGCTTCCAAAATCTGATAAGATGACAGAGTGGTATGGCTAGAGACACATATACATCTAGTACATAGTTTTGGCTTAAAATGAACTTAAGCAATGTCCCTGTTGTGCTTTGGTTTTCATTCATTGTTTTTTTTTTGTTTGTTTGTTTTTAATGATAGGAGATCTGGATTTCAATTTTTGATTAGATATTTAATAAATTACTTAAATATTCATTAACCAATTTTGAGAGCCCATAATCAGATGTTATTATTTTTTTTCCATTCCACTCAGAGGTGACTGACTTCTTTCTATGTACTTCTGGTACTTGTCTCATTAGTATCTTTTTAGTTGCTTGCATACTGGGATGGCCATTTCCATGTATTAGGCAATGAAGAGTGGTTCCTGGCAGATTCATCTGATAGGGTCCTTTTCCTTTGTTTCCCCCTGTTTCTTGGCTTTTTAATTTATTTAACTAGTGCTAATTTCATTACATCACTGTTTCCTGTATTGATTATCTACTTTTGGTCTGTTCTTTCATTGGAGAATGTGTTTGCATACATTTGTAATTATTTATCTGCACAGTGTGGATAGATCTGTTCAACATTTTATAATTTTCTTGACTATATTTAATAACAGAAACTTATATAACATCCATATCTGCAGCCATACCACCCTGGCATCCGATCCCATCTGATCTCAGAAGCTAAGCAAGGTCAGCCTGGTTAGTCCTTGGAAGGGAGACCACTTGGGTCTGCATGCTAGGGAGAAAGACCCAGCAGACCACTCCTGAAACATTCAGTCATTGAAAACCCTATGAACAGCAGAGAAACAACTGATAATAGTGCTGGTCATGGCACAGTATCAGGTAGTGTTTCATTCTGCTTTACACAGGGTCACTATAAGTTGGACCCGAGTCGACAGCACCTAACAACAACAACACATAACATCCATAAGGTTGATGTTGTTAGTTGTTGTTGTTGTTGTTAGGTGCCGTCGAGTCGGTATCCGACTCATAGTGACCCTCACAGGGTTTTCAATGGCTGACTGTTTCGGAATTGCCTTGGGAGTGGATTGCCAGGTCCTTCTCCCATTTTTGCGGTGCTGGGAATTGAACTCTGGACCTCAGAGACTGCAGCACAGTGCTCTACCAATTGAGCTAAATCCCAGCCCATCCATAAGGTAGTTTTTAAAAATGGGATTTGTTGCTAAAAGAAGATTGTAGGGGAAAATTATTCATAAAAATTAGCTATTCTAATGTTTAGTCACACTCTCATATAATCATATGTAATTGCCTACATAATGTGTCTTAATGATTGAGATGAAGGGTGTGACCAAAGCCCTTTTATCTATGAAGTTGGCAGAGTGTGGTTTCTGAGTGTTCAAGTATTTATGCTGTATTTTTATCATTGGCCACTTTTTATGGTTATGTTTATATGTCTGTATTAGTTACTTATTGCTGCCAAACAAATTACTAGAAATTGAGTAACTTAAAATAAAACAAGTTTATTTTTATTTTTTTCTTTGCCTGCCTGCCTACCTGCCTGCCTGCCTGCCTGCCTGCTTCCCTCCCTCCCTCCCCCCCTCCCCCCTCCTTTCTTTCTTTCTTTCTTTCTTTCTTTCTCTTTGCTGTACTGGGCCTTGTGCATTCTACACAAGTGCTATACAGCTGAATTGCTCCCCCAGCCCCATTTTCATTGTGTTCTTCTGTTTGTTTGCTTGTTTGTTTGTTTGAGACAGTCTTGCTAACTTACACAGGCTGCCTCTGTCCTTGAACTCACGATTCTCCCACCTCAGCCTCCTGAGGTCCAGAATTACAGGCATGTGCCACAGTACTTAATGCAAGCTTATTTTCTTATAATTTGAGAGGTAGAAGTCTAAAAGGTTCCTTTGGGGCTGCATGTCTTCTGGAGACTATAAGGGAGGATCTGTTTCCTTGCTTTTTCTTGCTTTTACTTCTCTATTCCTACTACATGCCCCTTTATCTCAAGAGTCAGCAGGGTAGAATCATCTCCTCTGTAACCTCTGCTTCTGACAATCTTTTCTCTGATTCTAATTCTCCTGCTTTCCACTAGTAAGGACTCTTAAGATTGCAGTGGGCGAGCCAGGCGTGGTGGCACACGCCTGTAATCCCAGCAGCTCAAGAGGTGGATGTAGGAGGACTGCAAGTTCAAGACCAGAGGCAGTCTGCTTAATTTAGCGAGACCCTGTCTCAAAAAAATAAAAAAATGGGCTGGGGGTGCAGCTCAGTGGTCCAGCACTTGCAGAACATGCAAGCACAAGGCCCTGGGTTCAACACCCACTACAGAAAAAAAAAAAAAAAAGATTACAGTGGGACTACACACATAATCCAGGAATATCTCTCCTCAAGGTCCTTAACAGGTTAATCATACCTGGTAAGTCCCTTTTACTACAGCTAACATATTCACATGTATTGGGGATTAGGATATGGATCTTCCCTGTCCCCCACACATGCTGAGGATTGAACCTAGGGCCCTTTGCATGGTAGGCAGCAACTCAACCACTGATCTATAAACCCAGCTCAGGATATAGACATCTTTAATAATGGTGTTTCTCTTTTGTTATACCTGTATCTTCATATTTTTACAGACTTTAAAAATGTTTTTTACTCTGTTGATGCTAAACTATAGCTTCATGTTTGGTTTAGACTTTATAACTTATAACTAAAGCTTGTTCTTTGGTGGGGGATGTGCTCAGTGGTAGAGTACTTCCTAGCACACACAAAGCTCTGGGTTCAATTCCCAGCATTGCAAACAAACTAAAACTAAAGTATGTTCTTTTATTTGCTGACTTCTGCTTCTGTTTCTACTGGCACTTTAGTTTCTACTCTCTCATCACCTATAACAATAATGGCCCCTAACTGTTTTTCTTGGTTCTTGTCTTGATTTATTTCAATCTATTCTGTACATTGGCATGCAGAATGGAGTTACTGAAGTTCTTTCTGATGTCAGTCTCCCTGATTAAATATCTGAAATGTTTACCCCTTGATAAATAATAATTGCTAATATCTATTAAGGGCTTATTGTTTGCATTGTCTTGACTTATTATTCTTATTATCCTGATTTGACATGTACAGAAACCGAGGCTTAGAGGAGTTAAGTAATCCAGAGTCCTATAATTAGTCATTTTCTTGGAGCGCTGTAGTAGACAATAATAACTGTATGATACCAAGAGCTGTACTTACACATGTGTCATACAACTTCTCAAAGGTCTTTGTAGACCCTTTCAAAAATTATTTCTTGAGGCTAGGAGTGTTCCTCAGGGGTAGAGTGCTTGCCTAGCATGTGCAGCCCCCTGGTTTGATCTTCAGCCCTGAAAAAAAAATCTTGCTTATGTCTTTGTTCTGATGTCTTGCCTTTACCGTGATTCTGAAGTTTGTTCAACAGTGCTGACCTTTTTTGTGTTTCTCAGAGGTGCCGTATTCTCTTTCCCCTTTTTCCCTGAGAATGTTTTGCACGCCTCCATTTCTCTTCCCCCTCCTCCCTCCCACCAACTCCTGGTGGTCCTTCAAGTATAGCTTGAGTTAACTGTTGAGTCACTCCCTGAGAAACTTCTATATTGCCTGTGACTGACATTATGTTAAAATGCATATGTTAGTTTGCTTTTTGCTTGTCTCCCTTACTAGAGTGTAAAGTACCTGAGTAGAGGGCTTTTATTCACATGTCTACTCCAGTATCTAATTTAGCAGTACTTGATGAACAGTAAATATTTTTTGCAAAAGTGTATCTTATTTAATCCTTGTAAGAATCATATGTGAGGTGCTGTTAAGTTCATTTTATAGATGCAGAAATGGAATCAGGGAAGTTAGAGAACTTCCTTGAGATTATACAGTTCAGTGACAGATTTGTAATTGTAGCTATCTTAGTCTTTTTGGCCTACTATAACAGAATGTCCCAGGTGGCTTATAAACAATAGAAATTTATTTCTCACAGTTCTGCAGGCTGAGAAGTGCAAGATAAAGGCGCTGGCAGATTCCATGTCTTGTGAGGGCCTGTTTTGTGGTTTATAGCCAGCCACCTTCATCTTACATTCTCACAGGCAAAAGGGGCAAACGAACTCTCTGTGGTCTCTATTATAAGGACACTTACCTCATTTATGAGAGCTCTGTCCTCATGACATAATAACATCACATAGGCCTACCTTCAAAACCCGTCATATTGAGGATTAGATTTTAACATGAATTTCATGGTGACACAAACATTTAGTGTATAGCATTAGCCAAGTGATTATTCTTAACCCTCATACTTTATTACCAACATGGTTGACTTTGGAGGAAATTTAATATATATGACTAAATTCCCAGATATAAGGAATTTGACTAAACATTTTCTTAGCTTTTTTTTTTTTTTTTTTTTTTGGCCATATTGGAGGGTTGAACCCAAAGCCTTGTGCATACTTTGTAAGCTCTCTACCCCTGGGCTGCACCCGGTCCCTTTTTAAATTTTTTATCTTGAGACAGGGCCTCATTAAATTGTGCAGGCTGCCTCTGGCCTCGAACTTCTCTACTTTTGAGTCACTGGGATTATAAGCATGCACCACCACACCTAGCTTTTTATTAGCATTTTCTTAGACATAGAATCCTAGAGCTAAAACCTTCACATCATTAACTATGTTGCTTCATTTGAAAATAAGAGACTAACTCTAGTTGATTTACTCAGAGACAGATTAAATAGTATGCCTAGGTTATTGAGTTTCTGATTTCAGTCTATGGTACATGATTTGTAAAATTAATTTTGTAAGCTTGAATTTCCAGATAATAAAACAGATAATCTGTTAAATGTGTTTCTTTAAAACTGGCAGAATATCAACTTGCAAGACCTTCTGATGCAAACAGAAAAGAAATGTTGTTTGGAAGCCTTGCTAGACCTGGACATCCTATGGGGAAATTTTTTTGGGGTAAGATACTAAATAATTCATCTTATTTCATATATTCTAGGTAAGGAATGTTGAGAAGTAGAAAAAGCTGATTAAAAAAATGAGACTTATAAAGCTAGGGTAGCTAAGTACCTTTTGCCCTTTATAGGGTAGTTAGATACGTTTTCAAATAGAGAGTAATTAGTATGCTTATATTTGGCTCTCTGACATTGGACATAATAAGAATATAATCTTGACATTTTGTGAATGCTTTCTAGGTGTCAGATACTGTGCTAACAGAACATGAGTTATCTCATTTGTTCATTATCATAATTTTTTTTGGTGATGGAGATCGAACCCAGGGCCTTGCACATAATAGGCAAGTTCTCTACCACTGAACTATACCTTCAGCCTCATTACCATAATTTTAAGTACCATCATCATCTTCATTTAGAGATAAAGAGGCTCAGAGAAGTTGCCTAATTTGATTAAGTCACACAGGTAGTGTGGATACCAGATTTCAATATCTGTTTATATTTGATTGTAAAGTCTGTAGTCTATCCCAATCTGACATTTCCATTTATCAACAGAGACTGAGGAATGATTTCTCTAATAGTTTTTGAACTGTGACCTAATTTTGTTTAACTGGTAAACTGTTTTAACTGGTATCTGTTTTTCATAATGGCTTTTAATTAATGGTAGGATTCAGTTACAGCTTTAATATTAATCCTTTTGACCATAAAGTCAGATGAGTTAATCTAAACTATAATTCAGTGAGTATTTTACTTCATTTTATACAGTTTCTGTTTATTTTTTATGGATCCCTGGCTTTATATGTTGTATTTTTAAGAATTAGGTGGAATATTAGTAAAAAATTTGGAGAGAAAACCTGAAGTAGATATTAGGCTATTAAGCATGGAAGCTTTGGCAATTACTATCTGTTGTTGAGGTATTCCCAACCAGAGATTAGTTCCTTATCAGTTAAAATCTACTTAAGAATATTTTTTTGTCTTATGTTCAAAATTCTTGAGTCACTTTGGTTATTGCGTCGGTCAAGTAAAATAGCAGAATGTTCATTTTTGGCATAGAAGATGTTTAGCAAAGTGAACTCAGTTACTTCTATACTTTTTTAAAAATCTTTTTACAGGAAATGCTGAGACTCTCAAGCATGAACCAAAAAAGAATAATATTGATACGCATGCTAGACTGAGAGAATTCTGGATGCGTTACTATTCTGCTCATTACATGACTTTAGTTGTTCAGTCCAAAGGTAATATTGTCTATTATGGTCCTTAAAATTTCTCTGATGTACATTTGACCCTTGAACAGCACGGTTCAAATTGCATAGATCTTCTTATATGTGCCTTTTTTTTTTTTTTTTAAGATTTATAGCAATTTAGAAAAACTTGCAAATGAAACCCATATTGTAGAAATATCAAAAAATTAAGAAAACGTTTAAGTATGTTATGAATGCATAAAATATATCTAGAGAGTAGTCTATTTTATTATTTACCAACATAAAATATATACAAATCTGGTAAAAAAGTTAATATTTATAAAATCTATAGAAACTTGGGATCACACTTGAAGACCATATGTGGCAATATTCCCAGTGGGGAGGAATGTAAACAAAGATGCAGTATTAAATCATAACTACATAAAAGTAACTGTAGAGTACATAGTGTACTACTGCAATAAATTCACATCCACCTCTGTTGCTATTGCTGTGAGCTCAAGTGTTATGACTATCTGCATAAAATACTATGAAGCTGATCATCTCTGCTCGAGCAGTTGTCTCTCCAGTAAGTTGTATATTGCAAAAAGAAAATGACCTCAGGGTTCTTGTATATTTTTCACCGTATATAATACATGTAAAATACAGAGTATGTGTTAATTGACAGTTTATAATATTGGTTAGGCTTCTATCAAGAGCAAGATTTGTTGTTGTTAGGTGCCCTCAAGTTGGTGTCTGACTCTGCGTACAACAAGCGAAAACAGTATTGTTAGTGCTTCTCTGCTATTTATAGATTTTCAGTGGCTGATTGTTTTTTAGGAGTGGGTTGCCTACAGCACCTGGTATTCCCAGGCAGTCTTCCATTCAAGTACTAACTAGGCCTGCTCCTGCTTAGCTTCCAATATCTGACACCACAGTGGTACATCTGTAGGCAAGCGCAATATATTAATACTTAGATTTTGGAGGAGTCAAAAATTATACATGCATAAATTTCTGGTGTAGGGGGAGGTTAGCACTTCTGCCCTCATGTTGTTCAAGGGTCAACTGTAGTACTTTCTCTGGATTTATTTGCCTGGATCAATATGACAATGTGTTGTTAATTACTTCAGTTTGACGTTAATAAAAACGAAAGGAAATTAGAATTGGAAGATGTCACGAAGCAAGTAGAAAAGCTCAGGGAAACACAAGATCATCTGATTCTCAGACAAACTTTTTTCTTTTTTAGAAATTGGTCTATCCATTTTGTCTATGAGTATACTAATGTACAGGCCAAGAATTTCTCTGCTTTTGTTTTTGATTTTTGGACATGTGGTCTTGCTATATTGCCAAAGCTGCCTTGAACTGCTGGGCTCAAGCAATTTTCCTGTCTTAGCCTCCTGAGTAGCTGGAACTACAGACCTGTGCCAGCAGACCTAGTTTATAACTTGGACTTTTAAGCCATATTTAGAGCCTCTGTTATCTATGATTTTATATTAACCTATTTTGGTTACAAACTCTCACGGAGGAAATTGTTCATCCTTATATAAAGGCCTATAAAATGGCATTATTAAATGAGATCAGTTATAGTGACAATGGCAGAATTATCTTAAATATATAAGATCAATGAATACCTTTAATTCTTTTCTTACTGTATCATTATCTTCAGTAATTCCTGCTACTTTCTCATTAAAGAAACAATGGTAGCTTTCTTTTGCTTTCTTTGCATTTTAACCTCTTTAGACTGTGTTTCAAAGTCAAGCAGCTGCTAATCTATTCCTTTTGACCTACCTTATGGTTTGCACATTTCTTTTTGCAAAGCTAATCCTTTCACCTTACTGTGAGTCTTCCTTTTTATAAAATTTTGATCTCTGTTTCATCAAAATTAAGATAAAAGCTGAGCTGGCAGTTACTTATAAAACATTCTTGCACTTATGATTAAAATTAGTTCACTAAAGTTGAATTGAACATAAGTTATGTGATATGATAAATTATTTTGTATAAATTGCAAATAAGCTTCTAGATTGCTTTTACACTTGATAAAAGACTACCATATTTGGTGCATAAGTTAATTTATAAATTTGGTATATGAATTAAACATAATTTTATTATTTTTATTTTTTATTTTTTGGTACTGGGGGGTTGAGCCCGGGACCTTGCACATGTTTTGCAAGTTCTCTACCACTGAGCTATACCCCTAGCCCACTTTTAACTTTTTGTCTTGAGACAGGCTTTGAACTTGCAATCCTCCTCCTTCTGCCTCCTGTTTCCCCAGGATTACAGGTGTGTGCTCCTCCCCCAATTAATTTTAACTGTGTTGCAAATTATTCTTTTTTGTGTTGCAAATTTTTCTTAATGAGGTATTCTGTTTCTTTTGCATTCTTTTCTTCTGATAACCAGTGTAAGAGTTTATTGCTTGTTTTCAAATAAGCAATAGAGCGGAGCACCGAGGCTCATGCCTGTAATCCCAGCGGCTTGGGAGGAGGCAGGAGGATTGCAATTTCGAGACCAGAGGCAGTCTGCATAATTTAGTGAGACCCTGTCTCAAAAAAAAAAAAAGTAAAAAAAAATGGGCTGGGGTACAGTTCAGTGGTCCAGCACTTGCAAAGCATGCGAGCACAAGGCCCTGGGTTCAATCCCCAGGACTGCAAAAAAAAAAAAAAAAGCAATAGAGGATCTTTTTTTTTTTTCTTTTTTTCATCTTGAGGATGCTGAACCCAGGGCTTTGTGCATACTTTGCAAACGCTCTACCACTGAGCTGCACCCCCAACCCCTTTTTTATTTTTTATCTTGAGACAGGGTCTTGCTATGTTACCCAGGCTGCCTTTGGCTTTGAACCTGTAATCCTTGTGCCTCCACTTCTCGAGTAGCTGGGGTGACAGGTGTGTGCCACCAAGCCAAGCCTAGCAATAGAGGTTTAAAGAAAACCACGTTTAATTTAGATTCTATAAATTTAGGAGCTTTATTTATTATACTATTTAAAAGCCAAACATTTATATAAACAGTTTAGAAAAAATTCAAAATTTGAGTAGTTTAATTTATATCTTTTGTCTTTTATTATTTATTTATTTATTTATTTTAAAGTATTGGGGATTTAAGGTATTGGGCCTCTCTTGTGCTAAGCACCATGCTCTACTTCTGAACTAAACCCCTGGGGTTCCTTATTGAGAATTAGTGAAACTCAGGTACTTGGTCAAACTCACAAATACCATCTAATGATGGGTCACTTGGGTAAAGCTAAAAGGTTTGTTTTTCATTTTGTGGTTTGTTAGAAATTTTACAAGACTTTCTTATGAAATGTAAGAAAGGAATAAAAAGAAGATAGAAATCATACATACATGGAACTTAAGAATACTAATTATAGAGTGAAACCTCAACAAGTATAGTTGAGTATAAAAGTATATACAAGTATATGCAAATGGAATATAAAAGTACTGTTGGGATGCTGAAAAGAAGAGGGGCAGTGTAGTGTGGGTTAGTCTGGGGAAAAAAAAAAAAAACCACCTAAACAGTGTAAGGGCTGGGATTTAGCTCAGCGGGTAGAGCGCAGTGCTGCAGTCTCTGAGTCTCCGAGTTCAATTCCCAGCACTGCATAAATGGGAGAAGGACCTGGCAATCCACTCCCAAGGCAATCCCGAAAACACTCAGCCATTGAAAACCCTATGAGGGTCGCTATGAGTCGGATACCGACTCGACGGCACCTAACAACAACAACAACAACAACAAACAGTGTAAATTTTGAGCCAGGCGCGGTGGCGCACACTTGTAATCTCAGCAGTTTGGGAGGCGGAGGTAGGAGCCTGTAATCCCAGCAGCTTGGAAGGCGGAGGCAGGATTATTACAAATTCGAGACCAGGGGAAGTCTGCGTAATTTAGTGAGACCCTGTCTCAAAAAAGTAAAAAAAATGGGCTGGGGGTGCAGCTCAGTGGTCCAGCACTTGCAAAGCATGCAAGTGCGAGGCCCTGGGTTCAACCCCCAGTACCACAAAAAAAAAAAAAAAAAAAAAAAAGTTTGGGGGGTAAGTTTTGTAATGGGTATGGGAAAATGGTTGGCATATTCTTATCTGTTGGCCCTTCACACTAGCCAAATAAGACATTTTTCTTTCACTTGTGTGCCTTTTCTAAGTTTTCCAGTGAGAAATAAAAGAATTTTAAAAATTGAATGTGACTTAAGATGCTTCCAGCCTCCCTCCCTCCCCTTTTTTTCCCCTTTCCTTCCTTCTTTCCTTCTCTCACTCTTTCTTTCTTTCTTTCTTTTTTTTTTGTGGTACTTGGGACTTGAAACCAGGGCCTCACACAAACTTTGCAAGTGCTCTACCACTGGCCAGTGCCCGTAGCCCATTTTTTATTTTGAGTCAGGGTCTTCCTAGGTTGTGCAGGCTGCCTCTGGCCTTGAACTTTTGATCTTCCTGCCTCTGCCTCCCCATTTGCTGGGATTACGAGTATGTGCCACTGTACTGGCTTATTCTTGAGGTTTTCTTATCTGCTATTATCTTTCCTGGTACTTATTACTGGTTAAGGACTGGCAGATAATGTCCAAATTAAAATATCTCTTTTTTTTGAAGCTAAAGATTTGTGAAAAATTGAATTGCATCTTTACATTGAATAACAATATTGCATGTCCCTTTCTCTCCTTGAATTCCTTCAAGAAACACTAGATACTTTGGAAAAGTGGGTGACTGAAATCTTCTCTAAGATACCAAACAAGTAAGATATTTTTGTAAATTGTATATGTTTATAGCAAAAGAACTTATCTTTTACTTTGCTTTTATTTTTATTTTTACTTATTTATTTTTTTAAGCAGAGTTGAAACCCAGGGTCTTGTGGATGGTAGGCACGTGCTTTACCACTGATCAGCACCTCTAGCGCCTTTTTTATTTTTAATTATTGATACGGGGTCTTGCTAAGTTGTACAGGTTGCCTCAGGCCACAAACTCCTGGTCTTCCTGCCTCAGCCCCCTGAAGTGCTTAAAGAACATGTCTTTCTATATGAATCCCCAAAGCTTTTTTCTCTTGTTTTTAAAAAGGTCATAAAATTAAGACCTAAAAAGGTTTTATAACTTTGGTAAGATCCTACGGTTTTTCAGTGGGAAAGCTGAGAACACATTTCCATACTTTGTATAGTTCAAAATTTACAAGTTTGTAAATTTACATAATAAGCAGTCATTCTGAAGAATTTATGCCTCCTTTTATAATTATTCAGAGTTTTTCTGTTATTGTGTAGGGTGTTTGAAACTGATGTGAAAGTACTATATTGAGAAGCAGAATATGTATGCTAATCCCCCCGCCTCATAACAAATTGTTTTTTGAAAGTTTGTTTTTCTTTAAGCCACTTGTTTAGAATGTGGAATGTTTTTCCCAAAAAAGAAATAATCTTGTAGATGATGACTGACTTTCCATACTAAGAAACCAGTTTCATAAGTTGAACCAAAACGATCTTTTATTAGAAATTGTATATAGGGTTCCAGTTCAGGATGCTACTAAATGTTTTTTGTCCACATAAATTTATCAAAATAATACGCATACATAAAAGATACTTTGCTGTTATATTTTTTTTACAAAGTATACAGAAATTTAATTCTTAATTCTGAAGCAATTAAGTCTTTATTTCCACTGCTAGCAGTTTGCATTTTAGTAAAATAACTGAAACAAGATTTTTTTCTTATATCAGGTGAGAAAGCTAGTGGTTTTTTCCAGCTCATCGTTCTTTCATGTACTGTAATTATTTTAAATTTATGCAAAAAAAATTAGCTTAAAATGCAGAATAACTTGTGATAACAACTGATGGGTTATTAATATCTGGGCTTTATGTAAATTTCTATTGATAATTAGCAGACTTTTTTATGTATGGAAAGATAATAAAAGCCAAGGTAAATTTGTGGAGTTTTAACGTTTTTTATTTTTCTGGTAAGAACTGGGTATAAGTTATGGAGATATGAAATGGCAGGTGGAAATGTCTTTCAGTGTGAAACTTTGCTAATAAAATCAGAGATATTGAATAGAGGGATTCATTAGGCTGTATCAGTCACTGATGAGCATTTGAAAATTCACTTAAATATTATTCACTAATAACTTTGGTTCCTTAATGAAACAGGATGAAAAGTCTTCGGGATGATACTAATTTGTATTGACTATGTTTTTGTAAGAACTATTAAAGTTAAATTTTCTTCCAGATAGGAAGCCCCTGGAAGGCAGGACCACGTCTTTAAAATACTACAGTGCTTGATATAGTGCTTTATGCCTAATCACTCCATATATATCTGTTAAGTTAAAAGAAGTACTGTCTCTGGTGTAACTTTGCTTTTGAAATGTCTTTTTAAAGAAGGAATACTGAAATTGAATGGGACTGATACAGGCAGTAAATATGGGGGGAGAATTACTTTAATTCATTCTTTTCTTGTAAGTTATAAAGGCATTTTAGTTATTGAGGCTGAAATTAAGAATAGGGTATGTAATCAGGATTTCGTGACCTTATTGCCATTTATTTGCTCATGCCTAGAATACTTTTCAATCAGTGGTATGCAGAATAGATTATAAGTAGCTATCAGTAAGGCATCCTCACAAAACAGCATATAAAAGCTTTTGCCAATTAAATTTTAATGTGTTTGTTTTATTTTCAGTGGGTTACCCAAACCAAACTTTGGACATTTAACGGATCCATTTGACACACCAGCATTTAACAAACTTTATAGAGGTTTGTGAACATAAGGTTTAAAACTGTGTGAAATAACTTAGTATGTACACTTCCAACATATATAAACTTCTGTCTCTACCTTTTTAAAATTTAATATGTGTGATAACTGCATAGTGAGGTATCGCTTGATTATGCTGTAATTTACCAAACAATTTGCCTATAGTGAATATTAAAAAAAATTCTTAATTCACTGTTTCTGGTTTTTTTGTTCTCTTTATGATGGTAGATTTTCTTGTCTTTCTCTTAATTGCCTTAGGTCTTCTGTCCTCCTTTACCTCATTGCTGGACTCCTTCTTTCCTTCCTCTGCTCAGTGACTGTTTAGGCATACCCTTTCTGCTTCTGGCTCCCTTCTATTAAGCTGGCTCTTCCAAGAGACTATTTTATATTGTTTTCTTTGTGGGTTTAGATTTACTATTCATAGAACAATAGAATAATAGCAGTGGGAGGGATCTTAGAGATACTTTAGCCCAAATGCATTCATTTTACTGGAAGAAAACAGACTCAGAAAGATTTAAATGCAAGTGATTCCCTCAAGGTCATATAGCACACACACCAAGAAAGTGGTAGGGCTTGATTTTTGCCATGGATTTCCTAACTCCTATTCCTGTATCCTTTCTTGAAAGAAGGGATCCATTCTTATCAGCATTTCACATTCTCATTGTTCCTTTATCCCTGCTTTCTCTACCTGTGAAACCAAATAGAAATAATAAAATTTTCATTATTCAAATTGGCAAATTGGCAACTTGAAACAATAACTGCATTTTATTTAACCTTCCCCTGTTTATTGGAGGATGAAATATGTTAAATTAAGAAATATTTTTATAACATAATAAAAGTTATGTAGAAACACTTATATCTGTTCTTCTGGAAAATATTTTTATTTAGTTGTTCCAATCAGAAAAATTCATGCTTTGACCATCACGTGGGCACTTCCCCCTCAACAGCAACATTACAGGTAAGAGTTCAAGGGAAAACTGACTTCATTAAATACTGATTAAGAGGCATATTTTTTAAAGCATGCTAAATACTTTAAGTTTGTGGGTTCTGAATTTATAAAGACAAGTGTTGATAACTTGGAACTTAACTACTCCTGGATGTTTAAAATCTTGCTATGGATTTTACTGTCTGTCTGAGCATGAAAACTAAAGGTGTTTTTCCGGAGTCTTTGAAATTATTTTGTGTCAATGCTTTTATTTTTTATTTTATTTTTATTTTTAGTCTTTCTAGTAAAAAAATATACTAGCTTATGATTTATTTGGCAGTGGGTACCATTTAGATTGGTTTTCAAAAGTAAAGTCAGATAACCTTAATAAAGTCCTAAGAATGCACTTCTTTGAGTTCAGGCAGGATTATATAAATTAAGGAAATATTTCAAATTATCTGTATATAAGCAATACAACTAGGGCTATGCAATTTTTTAGAGATAAGGATCAGTCAATACCTACAAATGCTTTATAATTAGAAATAAATGCAAATGAATGGGTCAGCATTTAGCTTATTATTTTTTTTAAAAAACCACTACCAATAAAACAAGACCATGAGGACATAAATACACAGCAAAAAGGAAGTAATGTTTAAGAAAAACAGTATATTTCCAGTGAGAAAGTGAAAATGTTGATTATCTAGTGATTGTCTCAAGAAGTATTAAAATTACTAATGTATTTAAAAGTTTATTTGCCTTAGTTTTTACTATAAAAATAACATGCTTATAAAATGTTAAAATAGAACAATTAGGTCATTAGGTAAAAAGTAAAGTTCTATTTCTATCATTGTTCTTGTCTTTAAAAATGCGTTGTTAGGTGCCTTGGAGTTGGGTCCAACTCACAGTAACTCTATATACAGCAAAACAAAACACTCCCTGGCACTGCCATGCCTGGTACTATGTCAGTGCTTTTCTGCTATTCATAAGGTTTTCAATGACTTTTTCTAGATTGCTTCAGGAGTGGATTGCCCTGTCCTTCTCCTATTTTTATGGTGCTAAGGATTGAACCGGGGCTGGGATTTAGCTCAGTTGGTAGAGCGCTGCGCTGCAGTCTCTGAGGTCCCGAGTTCGATTCCCAGCACCGCAAAAATGGGAGAAGGACCTGGCAATCCACTCCCAAGGCAATCCCGAAACAGTCAGCCATTGAAAGCCCTATGAGGGTCGCTATGAGTTGGATACCGACTCAACGGCACCTAACAACAACAACAACAACAACAACAACAAGGATTGAACCCAGGGCCTCAGAGAGTGCAAAGCAACACTCTACCAACTGCACCAAACCCTATTCCCCCTTAAAGATATATCTAACATTAATAGTTTCTTTTATGTCCTTTAGACATTAGAATACTGAATATAAAGCACATATATCTGTTTTCATGGAAATGGAGTTATACTACACATACTATTAACAAGGCGTACAGCCGTATACCACCCAGGCATCCGATTTCATCAGATCTCAGAAGCTAAGCAGCGTTAGTCCTTAGATGGGAGACTGCCTGGGAATACCGGGTGCTTTAGGCTTGGGAGAAGGACCCAGCAGCCCACTCCCAAAACAATGAGCTATTGAAAACCTATGAATAAGGGAGAGAAGCACTGACAATAGTGGTGGGCATCACACAGTGTTGGATAGTGTTTCATCTGTTGTACTTACGGTCGCTATGAGATGGACACCAACTCAATAGCATTTAATAGCAACATAATATTAACAAAAACCTTGTTTATCCTTTTGATTACTAAGGTAGACTATTGTAGAAAGTTTGAAAATTACTGAAAAGGAGAAAAACTATCCATGATTCTGTTTTCTGTAAAATTTTTATGTTTCCATACAGTTATTTCTTTTAAGAATTGTTTAACATGATACTGTATCATCAGTTGTTTTGGATCCCTAAGTATGTGAATTCCCAGTAAATTAGCTTTTAATTAATTAATTAGCTGCACTTGGGTTTGAACCCAGGGCCTCCAGCTTGCATGCTGTGCAAGTGCTGTACTTGCATGCTGTACAAGTACTGAGCTGTATCCCCAGCCCATTTTTCTTACTTTTTGAGACAGGGTCTCACTAAATTATGCAGACTGCCTCTGGTCTTGAACTTGTGATCTTCCTGCCTCTGCCTCCTGAGTCGCTGGGATTATAGGCGTGTGCTACTGTGCCTGGCTCAATTTATTTTTTTAAAAGAAACAAGCCCAGTGTGGTAGCTCATGCCTGTAATCCCACCAACTCAGGAGGTGGAGGCATGAGGATCGCAGGTTCGAGGCTAGAGGTAACCTGCATAATTTAAGGAGACTTGGTCTCAAGATAAAAAATAAAAAAGGGATTGTGGGTACAGTTCAGGGGCAGAAGACTTGCAAAATATGCACAAGGCCCTGGATTCAGTCCCCAGTACCACAAAACAAAACAAAACAAAACAAAAGCCATAAAAACTTAAGAAAACCAAAGAAGCAAATTATCCCTCCCGAGTTACCAAATACAGTATGGTTAGCTTTGTTGAGAAGCAAGTATGTAATAAACTGGACTTATTCATTAGCTGCTTTACTCCTCTCTGTATACTCATCTCAGTATATATGTAATTAAATTCACATTTTAATCTACATTGTATGGGCTTTGAGGATTGCTTTCCTTCTGTTAGGTGCTGTCAAGTCGAGTCCAATACATAGTGACCCTGTTGTACAACAGAACAAAACACTCCCCAATTCTGATCAGGCACAAGATCTTATGTTTAAGTCCACTGTTGCAGACACTGTGTCAATCTATCCTAGTTGAGGATTTTCCTTTCTTTCGTTGACCTACCACTCTCCCAAACATGATGTCCTTCTCCAGGGATTGGTCCCTCCTGACATGTCCAAAATATGTCTGATGCAGTCTAGCCATCCTTGCTTCCAAGGAGCACCTTGTACTTCTAAAACAGATCATTTGGTTCTTTTGGCAGGCCATGGTATATTCAATATTTGTCTCCAGCACCATAATTCAAAAGCATCAATTCTCCTGTCTCTCTTACTCAGTTTCCAGCTTTCAAAAGCATATGATGCGACTGAAAATACCATGACATGAATCAGGCATATCTTCATCTTCAATGTGATGTCTTTACTTTTTGATATATCGAAAGATCATTTGACACAGCTTTTCCCAATGCAATGCATCTCTTGATTTCTTGACTGCTACTTCCACAGGCATTGATTATTGAACCAAGTAAAGCAAAATCTCGGACAACTTCAATCTTTTCTGCATTTATCATGAAGTTGCATACCGACCCAGTTTTATGGATTTTTTGTTTTGTTGATGTTGAGGTGCAATCCATACTCAAGGCTGTGTTCTTTGATCTTCATCAGTGAATGTATAAATCCTCTTCACTTTCAGCAAGTAAAGTCATGTCATCTGCATAATGTAGGTTGTTAATGAGTCTTCCTCCAATGCTGCGTTCTTTTTCATAAAATCCAGCTTCTCAAATTATGTGCTCAGCATAGAAATTGAAGAGGTACAGTGAAAGGATACAGCCCTGATACACACGTTTCTTTACTTTATACCAAGCAGTGTTTCCTTGTTGTATTTGAACAATGGCCTCCTGGTCCATGTACAGTTTCCTCATGAGTACAATTAGGTGCTCCAGTATTCCCATTCTTAGCAGTGTTATCCATAATTTGTTATGATCTGCTTTTGCATAGTGGATAAAACAGACACCTTTCTGATATTCTCTACTTTCAGCTAAAATCTATCTGACATTAGCAATGATGTCCCTGGTTCTACTCCCTCTTCTGAATCTGGTTGATTTTCCCACAGTTCTCTGTCTATATACTGCTGCAGTCAATTTTGAATGATCTTTAGTAAATTTTGCTATGTGTGATATTAATGATATTGGTTGATAGTTTCCACAATCGGTTCGATCCCCTTTCTTGGGAATAGGCACATATATGGATCTCTTCCAGTCAGTTGGCCAGGTGACTGTTTTCCAAATCTCTTGGCATAAACAAGTTAGCACCTCCAGTGCTGCATTTGTTGGTATTCCAACATCTCTGTTGGTATTCCATCAATTTCTGGAGCCTTGTGTTTCACCAATTCCTTCAAAGCAGCTTCCATTTCATCCTTCAATACCATTGGTTCCTGATCATATGTAACCTCTTGAAATGGTTGGTCATCCACCAATTCTTTTCTTTATAATTATTCTATATATTCCTTCCATCTTCTTTGAGTGTTTCCTGCATTGTTTAATATTTTCCTTGTAGAATCCTACACTATTGCCACTAGAGGTTTGAATTTTTTTCTTCAATTCCTTAAGCTTGAGAAAAACAGAGCCAGTTCATCCGTGATGGTTTTCTGTCTCCAGCTCTTTGTATATGTCATTATAATATTTGATTTTGTCTTCTCAAGCTGTCCTTTGAAATCTTTTAGTTCTTTAACTTCGTCATGCCTTTTACTTTAGCTGCTTGGCATTCAAGGGCAAGTTTCAGAGTGGCTTTTGACAAGTAATTTGGTCTTTTCTTTTTTTCCTGTCTTTTTAATAACCTTTTGCTTTCCTCATGAATCTTTGATGTTATGCCACAACTCATCTGGTCTTCTATCATTAATATCTAACGCATTAAACCTGTTCTTGAGGTAGTCTCTGAACTCAGGTAGGATATTCTCAAGGTCATACCTTGGTTCTCATACGTTGTTGTTGTTGTTGTTGTTGTTGTTAGGTCCAGGTGAGTCTGACTCATAGTGACGCTATGTACAGCAGATCAAAACACTTCCCAGTTCTGTGCCAGGCACATGATCTTATTTATGTTTAAGTCCATTGTTGCAGACACTGTGTCAACCCATCTGGTGGAGGGTTTTCCTTTTTTTCATTGACCTGCCACTCTTCCAAAACATGATGTTGTTCTCCAGGGATTGGTCTCTCCTGACTACATGTCCGAAATATGTAAGACACAGTTTGGCCATCCTTGCTTCCAAGGAGCACTCTGGTTGTAGTTCTTCTTGGACAGATCTGTTGGTTCTTTTGGCAGTCCATGGTATAGTCAATAGACGTCTCCAGCACCATAATCCAAAAGCATCAATTATTTTCCTGTCTCCCTTGTTCAATGTCCAGCTTCCACAACTATTTGATGCAACTGAAAATACCATGGCATGAGTCAGGCACACCTTTGTCTTCAGTGTGACATCTTTACTTTTCAATACAGAGATCTTTTGCCACAGCTTTTCCTAGAGCAGTGCGTCTTTTGATTTCTTGACTGCTGCTTCCACTGGTGTTGATTATAGAGCCAACCAAAGCAAAATCTTGGACAGTGTCAGTCTTTTGTCCATTTATTGTGAAGTTGCATACTGACTCAGTTGTAAGGATTTTTGTTTTGTTGATGTTTAGTCACAACCCATACTGAAGGCTATGATCTTTGATCTTCATCAGTAAACGTTTTAAATCCTCTTCACTTTCAGCAAGCAGAGTTGTGTTATCTGCATAATACAAGTTGTTAATGAGTCTTCCTCCAATCCTGATGCCACGTTCTTCCTCATAAAGTCCAGCTTCTTGGATTATTTGCTCAGCATATAAATTGGAGAGATATGGTGAAAGTCTACAGCCCTGATGTACATCTTTCTCAACTTTAAACCAGGCAGTGTTTTCTTGTTCTATTCCAACAACTGCCTCCTTGTTCACGTAGATTCCTCATGAGTATAATTAGGTGCTGTGGTATTCCCATTTTCTGAAGTGTTATCCATAATTTGTTATGATCCACACAGTCAAATACCTTTGCATAGTCAGTATCTACCTGACATCAGCAATGTCCCTGGTTCCCTGTCCTCTTCTGAATCCCTCTTGATTTTCTGGTAATTTCCTGTTTATATGCTGCTGTAGTCACCAGTAATTGTCAGTATGTACTGATTACATGTTAGATCTATTTCAGATTGCAGAAGCTGGTAAAAATCTTCCGTATCTTCATTTGTGGCCTTAGTGGTAGATGAGTAAATTTGAATAATAGTCCTATTAACTGGCCTTCCAGAGTTGAAATCATACTATAACTTGATTCCAACAGGTTACTAAATTTCGGTTGGTTACTAAATTTTGTAGGTGCCAAGTGCCTATAGTCCTAGCTACTGGAGAGTCTCAGGCATCAGGATAGTTTGAGGTCATGAATTTGACATCAGCCTGGGCAACAGAGTAGTGCTGTATCTCTAAATGAATGAAGTAATCAGGGCTTTAAACCTCCAAAGAATTGGCTTCAGATTTGTGTTGAGAGTTCAATATGTTAAAATGTAGAGGTTTTGGGTTTGCGATTAAATCCTATGTGTAGATAAGCAGGGTTTCAAACAAAACTTGAACTCAAACCCTGAATCTAGTGAAGTATTTAAAAATATTTTTCTATACTTGAACCAAACCTGATCTCAAACCCAGTGAAAAATCAGGTTCGAGTTCAGCTTTTAATGTTTTTTTTTGTTTTGTTTTCATCATTGTTTTGTGTGTTTTGTTTTGCTTGGTATCATTAGCCATTTTTTAAATTTTTTTTATTTTTGTGGTTTTTAGGGGTTGAACCAAGAGCTTCACACATACTTTGCAAGTGCTCTACCTCTAGGTTGCATCCCTAGCTCATTTATCTTGATGCAGGGTCTCCCTAAGTACACAGGCTGCCTCTGGTCCTCCTGCCTCAGGTCCTGAGTTGCTCCCAAAGGAGTTAGCCATTGAAAACCTTATGGGTTTCTATGAGGGTTGCTATGAGTTGGTCCCAACTTAACAGCATCTAACAACAACAACAATATCTGCACATAGTATTAAAATTTTAAACCTGAATATAAACCAAACCCGAGCCCTCTAAATTTTAACATATTGAACCCACACTCAAACCTGAACCCAGTTTTTTTGTGTTTGAAGCCCTGAAACAAACAAATAGATTAAAAAAAAAAAAGTTTATTCTCATTTCTGGGAGCTAAATCTAACTTAAAGGAAGAAAAAAATTAAAAAAAAAATCCTATACATACATAGATATATAAAAATGAACAATCAGGCTTATATATGTAGGGAAAATAAAAGCAGAGTAGAAAGAAGAGGGGAGGGGCCTAGCAGGCGGAGCAAGATGTGCTCAAGGGAATGGGGAAGGGAAACAATGCAGCGAGAGAAAGGGGGAGGGAATAATCTCAGATTATGTGAGGCAGCAACACAAACTCGTGGAAGAAATCAGAGGAATATAACCCATAATAGCATACAGTGTTTACTACATATTAATCAAAGGGTTCCATAAATCATGTAAGTTGATAAAAGTAAAACCAAAAGCAATGTAATAGTTGCACAATGGAAATAGCAAAAGCCTGATTATTTTGTACTCCAGCAACACTTATTAATAGAGAGAGAGAGAAAAAAAGAAAAAATGTTAATAAATTGAATTCTATAACCTAATTAGATTTCCTAACTTTTTTTGTGTGTGTATCTTTGTTTTGGTAGGAATACATTTTCAAAATTATAATAGAAGCTAATGGGAAAAGAATTTGGACAACATATGCAACTAGTGAGACTGTTATATGCTAATAGCACCTATTGCTGTGTTTTTATACAAACTCTGTAAGAAGTTAGGCAAGTGAAGAGAAAAAGAAAAATACTGTGAGGTTATGTCTTTTGTCAAGGGTCTTAATTTACTTGAAGGAAAAACTAAAACTAGAACCTAGATTTTTACACCCTTTACAGCAATACATTTTACTTTACCACATAGCCTGATGCAGATCTGAAAGCTTTTGTCTGTAGACAGTGATTCGTATCTGTATTGGTTTTTTTTTTTTTTTTTTTTTTTTTTTTTTTTTTTTTTTTTTTTTTTTTTTTTTTTTTTTTTTTTTGTTTAACCATTTTTATTCTTTTTTTTTTAATTAGAAATTTTTAATGTACATCATAATGTGATTCATTTTGACATGCTTTTCTTTGTGACAATTTTCATATATGCAATTTGATAAGCATTATTCATATAGGTTACCCCTTACCCTCCTCTGTGTTTCCCCCCTCCCCCCTTCCTATCTAAGTTTCCCATCCAAGTCTTCTCTATCTTTTACTATATAG
>VMDO01005658.1:0-109229 GCA_007922755.1 Pedetes capensis | reverse complement strand
CCTTTTTTTTTTTTTTTTTTTTTAACTTTTGAGACAGGGTCTCGCTAAGTTACGCACACTGCCCTGGTCTCGAACTTGTGATCCTCCTGCCTCTGCCTCCCAAGCCGCTGGGATTACAGGCATGCACCACCACGCCCAGCTCCGGTGCTTATATTTCTAGGCCTTGTCAAAAGGAAAGTCCTCCTTCTGATCTCCAAAAATTGAACATTGTGCAAGGCTGAAGCTCCAGCAAAGCCCAGGTGTAGCTCATTTGCAGATTATTCTGATCCAGTCTCTCCCTCTGTAGCAGTATGACAGGAGAAGGAAGGGGCATGCCCTTTTCAGGGACTAAATATTTTTTACTTCAGTCTCTAGTGTCCTTTTGGTCTATCACTCATATATGCAAAGGCATGCAAAGAAGCAAGAAAATGTGACTCATGATCAAGAAAGGAAATTACGAACAATCATGGATGGCTCCCTGACAGTTAGAATGATCAGAAAGAAAACTTAAACACACCATTATAACTATGCTAAAAGATTAGGTGGTGGTAGTGCACACCTGTAACCCCAATACTCAGGAGGCTGAGGCAGGAGGATCACAAGTTTGAGGCCAGCTTGGGCTACATAGTGTTTGAAATCCTGTCTCAAACAACAGCAAAAAATCAAATAGAAAAGATAGACAACACACGTGAACAAATGGGGGATATTCAGCAAAGGGGTGAAAGCTACAAAAAAGAATCAAATGGAAGTGCTAAAAATAATTTTAAAAAGCTTATGAGAAATCAGACTTCATTGGACTTCCCTATAGTCCCAGCACTTGGGAGGTTGATGCCAGAACCATGAGTTTAAGGCTCTCTTGACTTGAATACAGGTTAACAGAATATATGTAGGTGAAATAATAAGAGAAAAAAACCTCAAAGGAACAATGCCCTTGTTCCCAGTGGGACAGTATCAACTGGTTTAATAAGTGTGAAAAAAAGAGGAGAGAAGGCAAGGAGGGAGGTATTGTAGAATGAACAACTTGTGTCTCCCAAATCCATTAAAGCCCTAGCACTCAATATCATTGTCTTTGGAGATGGAGATTTTGGGGATGTGATAGTTAATTTTTATTGTTGATTGGATTAAGAAACACCTAGATTAGTAAAGCACACCTCTGGGTGTGTCCGTGGTAGCATTTCAGAGGCAGATCGTGAGGGCTCAGATCTAATGGATAGACTAATCCCTTAATGGATTCATAGTATGGTGGTGTTATTGTTGTTGTTAGGTGCTGTTGTGTCAGGTCCTACTCATAGCGACCCTGTGTACAACAAAGCACTACCCGACACTGTGCCATGCTCAGTGCTATGTCAGTGCCTCTCTGCTGTTCAGAGGGTTTTCAATGGCTGACTGTTTTTTAGGAGTGGGCTGCCAGGTCCTTCTCCCAGGCCTGCAGGACCTGTTATTCCCAGGTGGTCTCCCATCCAAGTACTAACCAGGCTGGACCCTGCTTAGCCTCTGAGATCTGACAGAATCGTATTTCAGGGTAGTTGGCTTCAGGCATATTATTGAGAGGTGGGGCCTAGTTGGAGGAAGTAGGTCCCTGGAGGCATGTGTTGGGGACTATTCCCTCTTTCTGCTTCTTGGTTGGCCATGAAGTGAACGCCTCCTCTGTTAACACATTCCTGCTAACATGATGTTCTGCTCAAGCACATGGGGACAGGCAACCGTGACTGAACCCTCTGAAACCATGAGCTAAAATAAACCTTTCCTCCTTAAAGTTGTTTCTGTCGTGTGTTTAGGCATAGCTGGGTAAAAATAACTAATACAGGGCCACCCATGGTGGATAGGTTTCAGCTGAGCTTCCAGGCTAAGACAGACTAGGGAGAAGGAGCCAGCAGCCCATTCCTGAAATAATTAGCCATTGAAAACCCTATGAATAGAAAAGAAGCCCGGGCAAATGTTGTTGTTAAGTGCCATCTAGTCCTGTCTGACTCATAGTAACCCTCACAGGGTTTTCAATGGCTGATCATTTCAGGATTGCCTTGGGAGTGGATTCCCACATCCTTTTCCCATTTTTTTGGTGCTGGGAATTGAATCCGGGACCTCAGAGACTACAGAGTGTCGCTCTACCAACTGAGCTAAATCTTAACCCACGGGCAAATATAGTGCTGGAGAGTGAGGCCCTCGGGCTGGGAGACATTCAGAAGACAATGGGAAGAGTTGCCTCCTCCAAGTTGAGACAACCTTAATGGATGATAAACTTGTTGGATCAATATTTGAGGTTTGATAGGAAAAGGTACTGGCACAAGATCAAATGTCTTCTCATAAAATACTAACTAACTAAAGAGGGTGGAGAAACTTAGACACCAACCTGATCAGAGTTCGGATGTGTTGACATAAAGTCACATAGTGTGATACACTGCAAATAGCATAGCATTGTTTGTCTGGTATCCCTGCCAATAATGAATGGGCTGTGTCTGGTCATGAGGAGACACTGTGTGAAATCAGTTTGAATTTGGCCATCCCAGTAAGAGGCCTGGTGGCTGGGATTTGGCTCAGTTGGTAGAGCGCCACGCTTCAGTCTCTGAGGTCCTGAGTTCGATTCCCAGCACAGCAAAAATGGGAGAAGGGCCTGGCAATCCACTCCCAAAGCAATCCTGAAACAGCCATTGAAAACCTATGAAGGTCACTATGAGTTGGATACCAACTTGACAGCACCTAACAACAACAGTAAGAGGCCTGGATATTTATTTATTTATTTATTTATTCATTTATTCTTCCAATTATTCATTTGTACTGGAGAATTGAACCTGGTCTGCTGTACCACTGAGCACTGATTTCCTCATTGAGAGAGTATATATGATGGCATTATAAAAGAGGTATCACCAGGCATGTGACCTTTTTTATGTTTAAGCCCATTGTTGCAACCACAATGGCAATCCATCTAGTTGCAGGTCTTCCTTTTTTTCATTGACTTGCCACTCTACCAAACATCACGTCCTTGTCCAGAGATTGGTCCCTCCTGACATCTCCAAAATATGAAGATGCAATCTAACCATCCTCTCTTCCAAGGAGTTCTCTGGTTGCACTTCTTCTAGGATATATCTACTGGTTCTTTTTTTTTTTTTTTTTTGTTCTGTACTGGGGGTGAACCCAGGACCTCGCGCCTGCATGCTTTGCAAGTGCTGGACCACTGAGCTGCACCCCCAACCCATTTTTTTTTTACTTTTTGAGACAGGGTATCGCTAAATTAGCGCAGACCGCCTCTGGTCTTAAACTTGCGATCCTCCTGCCTCCTCCTCCCAAGCTACTGGGATTACAGGCATGCGCCACCATGCCCGGCACTCTACTGGTTCTTTTGACAGTCCATGATATATTCGCTATTCATCTTCAGCACCATAACTGAAAAGAACCAATTCTTCTCCTATCTCCCTTATTCAGTGTCCAGCTTACACAAGCATATGATCTGACTGCAAATACCATGGCATGAGGCAGGCGCACCTTCATCTCGAATGTGACATCATTACTTTTCAACAATTTAACGGGGTCTTTTACAAGAGCTTTCCTATTGCAATCTGTCCTTTAATTTCTTGACTGCTGCTTCCATGGATGCTGATTTTAAAACCAAGTCAAACAAAACCTTGGACAGCTTCTATCTTTTCTCCATTTATTGTGAAGTTGAGTACTGACCCAGTTGTAAGGATTTTTGTTTTCTTGATGTTGAGATGTAATCTGTACTGAAGGCTGTGTTCTTTGATCTTCATCAGTAAAAGTTTCAAAACCTCTTCACTTTCAGCAAGCAGAGTTGTGTCATCTGTATAACGCAGTTTGTTAATGAATCTTCCTCCAATCCTGATGCCACATTCTTCTTCATAAAGTTCAGTTTCTTGGATTATTTGCTCAGCACAGAGATTGAAGAGGTATGGTGAAAGAATGTAGCGGTGATAAACACCTTTCCTGACTTTCAACCAGGTAGGGTTTTCTTGTTCTGTTCCAACGACTGCCTCTTGGTCCATGTACAGATTCCTCATGAGTACAATTAAGTGTTCAGGTATTTCCATTCTTTGTGATGTTATCCATAATTTTTTGTGATCCATACAGTCAAATGCCTTTACATAGTCAATAAAACATGGATATCTTTCTAGTATTCTCTGCTTTTGGCCAATATCCATCTGGCATCAGCAATGATGTCCTAGTTCCACACCCTCTTCTGAATCTGATGTTTGGTAGAGTGGCAAGTCAATGAAAAAAAAAGGAAGACCTGCAACTAGATGGATTGCCACTGTGGCTGCGACAATGGGCTTAAACATAAAAAAGATCACATGCCTGGCAGTTCCTTGTCAATCTACTGCTGTATTTGCTTTTGAATGATCTTTAGCAAAATTTTACTTGCATGTGATAGTAAGGATATCATTCAATCAATAATTTTCACAATCAGTTGGATCTCATTTCTTGAGAATAAGCACAAATATGGATCTCTTCCAGTTAGTTGTCCAGGCAGCTGTTCTCCAAATCTCTTGGCACAAACAAGTGAGCTCCTCCAGTACTGTATATGTTTGTGGAGACATCTCAATTGGTTGTCTGTCAGTTTGTCATACTGTGGAAGCGTGCATGTAGCTGTCATGCTGAAAGGTATGGCGCTGATATTTCAGACACCAGCAGGGTCACCTATGTGGACAGGTTTCAGCTGAGCTTCCAGACAAATATAGACTTGGGAGAAGGACCTGGCAGCCCACTCCCACAATTAGCCATTGAAAACCCTATGAATAGCAGAGAAACACTGTCTGATATAGTCCTGGAAAATGAGCCCTCCAGATTGGAAGGCACTCAAAAGACAACTGAGGAAGAGTTTCTTCCTCGAAGTATAGTTGATTTTAATGATGGGAATGGAGTAAAGTCCCTGGGACCTCCATTTGCTGATGTGGCACAACTCAAAATGAGAAGCACAACTGTAAACATCCATTAATAATCAGAACACAGAGTGTATGGAGTATGAATCTAGGAAAATTAGAAATTGTCAAAAGTGAAATGGAGTGCATAAATATTGACATTCTAGGCATCAGTGAGCTAAAATGGACTGATATTAGCCATATTGAGCCAGATAATCGTAAATAAACTATAACCATTATTATATTAAATGTAAATGGACCAAACATTGCAAGTAATAGGCAGAAATGATCAATCTGGATAAAATAGCAAGACTTAACTATATGTTGTTTATAAGAAGTGTGCTTTAAATATAAAGCTATAGGGCAGTAGAAAGTAAAATCATGGAAAAAGATGTACCATGTAGATAGTAAAATTAAAAGAGTTGGTGTTGCTATGTTCCTATCAGTCATAGTGGACTTCCAGACAAAGTAAATTACAATTCATCGACAATATGTAATGATCCTAAATGTGTATACACTAAATGAAACAACATCAAAATATGTAATCCCAGTGACTCAGGAGGCAGAGACAAGAGGATCATGATTTTGAGGCCAGAGGCAGCCTGCATAATTCAAGGAGACCCTGTCTTAAAAAACAACCATACAAACAAACAAACAAAACACCATTGAAATAGATGAAAAAATTGACAGAATTAAATAAATGGACAATACATAATTGTAGAGATTTTAATTCCCTTAGGAACTGAGACAAAAAAATGTTAGCTAGGATACAGTAGGTTTGAATAACACTATCAATCTTTGTGAAGAACATGACAACAAGATCAGAGGAAGTCTCATTAACAACCTGCATTATGCAAATGACACAACTCTGTTTGCTGAAAGTGAAGAGGAATTGAAACATTTACTAATGAAGATCAAAGAACACAGCCTTCAATATGGATTGCAACTAAACATCAACACAACAAAAATCCTTACAACTGAGTTAGTGAGTAACTTCATGATAAATGGAGAAGATTGAGGTGATCCAAGGTTTTGCTTTACTTGGTTCTATAATCAACACCCATGGTAGCAGCAGTCAAGAAATTAAAAGACACATTGCTTTGGGAAAGGCTACTGCAAAATACCTCTTTAAAGTGTTGAAAAATAAATACCTCACATTGAAGATGAATGTGCTCCTGACTTATGCCATGATATTTTCAGTTACATCATATGGTTGTAATAGCTGGACATTGAATAAGGGAGACAGGAGAAGAATTGATGCTTTTGAATTAGGGTGCTGGAGATGAATATTGAGTATACCACAGACTGCCAAAAGAACCAACAGATCCGTCCTAGAGGAAGTACAACCAGAGTGTTCCTTGGATGCAAGGATGGCTAGACTGCTTCTTACATGTTTTGGACATTGTCAGGAGGGACCAATCCCTGGAGAAGGATATGATGCTTGGGAGAGTGGTGAGTCAACAAAAAAAGGAAGGCCTGCAACTAGATGGATTGCCACAGTGCCTGCAACAACAGTCTTAAACATAAGAAAGATCTTGTGCCTGGCACAGACTGGGGAGTGTTTCATTCTATTGTACATAGGATTGCTATGAGTTGGACCCAACTCAATGGCACCTAACATCAACAACAACATCAATCTACCTAAAATTTATAGAATCTCTATCTGGCAAAAGCACAATGTATATTCTTTTCAAGTCCATATGCAACATTCACCAGAATAGATCATATGTTGGCTCATAGCAAGTCTCAATAAATTTCAGAGATTTTTTTTTTTTAAAGAAAAACGAGCAAATATCACATGGATGTGGTAGCATACTCCTGTAATCACAGCACTAGGGAGGCTAAGGCAGGAAGATCATGAGTTTGAGGCCAGCCTGGACTATATAGCAAGATCATGTCAAAAACAAAAACAAAAAACCTACATAATGCTATACTAGTAAAGACATTGAGTATGTGTAATAAAAAATCTTCCCATAAAGAAAACCAGGTCCAGTTGAAATTTTATCAAGCATTTAAAGAAGAAATAATGAGCTTTTAACTCACATTTTTTGAGAAAATAGTAGAGAACACATCTTAAGTCTTTTAATAGGCCAACATAACTCTGACACCAAACCTATACAAATGTTGCAAGAAAAATTATCAACTGAAATCTCTCAAGAGAATAGGCACAAAAATCCTTCAGGAAGTACAATCTAGCAACATGTAACAAGGAGATATATATATATACACATATGCTACATAAAAGGTCACATATCATGACCAATTGACCTAGGTTATTTTAAAATCAGTGAGGGTAATTTACTACCAAATATAGGAGAAAACCCATATATGATCATCAAATTGGATCAAAACAAAGAGAAAAAAAATTACTTCCACCTAATAACATGGATAAAACTTTACAGTGAGAGAATGAAGCCAGATACAAAAGAATACATATTGTATGGTTTCCCTTTACTTGAAGTCAAAAACTAAACAAAAATAATTTATAGCAGCAGAATCTAGAACTATGGTTTTCTGGGCAGCTGAGGGAAGAAGTATCAGATTTGACTATAATAGGAACCCAAGGGATCTTTCTGGGTTGGTGGAAATAAACTATTATTGTGGGCTGTATTTTCATACATATACACATTTGTGAAAATCACACAACTGGCCACTTAGGTTTTGTTCATTTCATTATATGCTAGTTATGATAGGTGAGGCTAGGTGGTGGTGGTGGTGTTTTTAGGTGCCATTGAGTCATGTCTGACTTATAGCAACCTTTATAGGGTTTTCAATGGCTGACTGGGGACTGCCTCAGGAGTGGATTGCCATGTCCTTCTCCCATTTTTGCAGTGCTGGGAATCCAACTCAGGACCTCAGAGACTGCAGAGTGGCGCTCTACTAACTGAGCTAAATCCCAGCCCCTGATGCTAGGCATGAGGGGAGGAAATAAAGAGACCTCTGTAGTCATCTACTTTCCAGCCACTTTTGAGATGTGAATATCAAATGGGATCTTCCTGAGACAGAGTGAGCACTACTTGATCTAATATTCAGCACTTCCTTATAGATAATATTATTTGCAAATAGCAGGATTGCTTGAAGATAAATACCCTTTTACAAATGACCTGGTCTGTAACCAGTTGCACCTTTACAAAGTCCTAAAATGCCACCGATGTCTCCATGTCCAGGCTAGGAAAGGAGGTTCTCATTTGAGGCAAGACCCCTCTTGCAATAAATAGGAAAACCTGTTTTACAGCCTAGAAAAGCCAGCTGAAGCGAAGGAGTGAGAGAGATCTGATACATCTGAAGAGAGGATAAAAAATTGCAAAGGGGATATTTGTCCCCGTAATGAGATATGGACTTAAAAACCCTAAAAGCTCCACCCCTTAAAGCAGAGTCCACAGTGTCCCGTCACCTGTAGTTCTTCAGCAATGTCCACAGTTCTCAACAGTGTCTAGAAATCCACGGTGTCCACAGTTTGCAACATCTACAGTTCTTAGTGTCGACAGTTATACCACCCTAACGTCTGATCCCGTCTGATCTCAGAAGCTAAGGAGGGTAGGACTGGTTAGTCTTTGGATGGGAGACCACCTGTGAATATCAGGTGCTGTAGGCTTGGGAGAAGAACCTGGCAGTCCACTCCTGAAACAATCAGCCATTGAAAGCCCCATAAATAGCAGAAAAGCACTGACATAGTGCTGGGCATGGTACAGTGTCGCATAGTGTTTTGTTACGTTGTACATAGAGTCGCTATGCGTCGGACTCTGTAAAGTTTTATCCATAAGCTCCAAACCAGCAAGACCCTACTCAAAGTAAATAAACGAATAAATAAATAATTGAATCTTGATCTGGAGTCTGACTCATGGCACCAAGTAAGTATTTGAGTAGAAAGAGCTCTGGTCAAGAGTTTTAAAAGCACAGACACATGAGTGGGAGGATCCAGATCTTCAGTGCCCTACAATTTGTCCTTACTTTGTTCTCTGTATCAAGGTAGAGAAATAAAATACTGCTACAAACTATATATATTTTTTCTCCTTGGAAGCAGTACATTGTAATAAAAGAACGTGGTTTGGATTTCATACTCAATTTCCACCAGGAAAAGAATGCACTTACATGTATTAGCAAAAAGACTATAATTTCCTAGTTTTTAAAACTTCTATACTAGGGAAGTCTGCAGCTGTAGCACTGTGGCATCCAATCCCATCAGATCTTGGAAGCTAAGCAGGCTTGGGCGTGGTTAGTACTTGGATGGGAGACTGCCTGGGAACACCAGGTGCTGTAGGCTTGGGAGACAGACCTGGCAACTGACAATATAGTGTTTTCCCTTTGTACGTAAGGTTGCTATGAATTGGATACCGACTCCATGGTACCTAAGAACAACAACATACTTGTTATTGTTGGGTGCCGTCTAGTCGGTATCCGACTCATAGCGACCCTCATAGGGTTTTCAATGGCTGACTCTTTCGGGATTGCCTTGGGAGTGGATTGCCAGGTCCTTCTGCCATTTTTGCAGTGCTGGGAATTGAACTCGGGACCTCAGAGACTGTAGCGCAGTGCTCTACCCACTGAGCCAAATCCCGACAACATACTAGGGAGTCACAAAAGCCTCCTTATTTTTTTCTTTGTGGTTTTTTGTTTGTTTTGCAGTACTTGGAGCCTCACACATACTTTGAAAGTGCTCTACCACTGAGCTGCACCCTTAGCCCCCTTTTTTATTTTTTTATCTTGAGACAGGGTCTTGCTAAATTGCACAGGCTGCCTCTGGCCTTGAACTGTTGATCCTCCTGCTTCCACCTCTCGAGTCAATGGGATTACAGGCATCTGCCACTGAGTGTGGTATATTTTTCCTTCTTTTAATCCAACTGTGTAGAAGACTTTGGCTGGGATTTAGCTCAGTTGCTACAGCACTGCTCTGCAGTCTCGGAGGTCCTGGGCTCAATTCCCAGCACCACAAAAATGAGAAAAGGACATGGCAATCCACTCCCAAGGCAATCCTGAAACAATCAGCCATTGAAAACCCTATGAGGGTCACTATGAGTTGGACACGACTAGACAGCAGCTAACAACAACATGTAGAACAGTTTACAAAAGCTTTCTTGGCCTCAGATCTCAAGTTTATTCTTATGTTTCCATACTCTCTTTGCTATTAAAAAAAAAAAAAGCCACACAGGACTATGGACATAATATCCTCATCTGCAACATATTTTAAGTAAATTTAATCACCAAAGGAAAAAGATTGAGCATTCTAGACGAGTATTAGTATCTTCCAAGTCAGCTTCAATATCTTAACATGTGGACCACCTATGTAGGTTTTTATTTTTTCCTAAAATCTTATTGCCTGAGGCTGGCTTTATGGGCTTTTGCATTTTTGTTATCCATCTCATAGTTGCCTTGAAGATCTTGATTTAAAATCAAGCGAAGGAAAGGGGACATGTCTCACTAATTTCATGTTGCTATGCAACTAGTCTACCACATCTATTACTCAGGAGATGTGGAAAGGTTGGGAAAATATGTATTATATAAGTCAAATATATTCCAATTGATTTTTTTCTAAAATAGCATTATTTTAGGAAAACAATCAAATCTGTACACTATGTGTGCTCTTATTTCTTCACCTTCCTAGTCCATCCTTCAGTATCACTTAGAGAAATATTAATACTTAGAATTCTGCTTAAGAGAAATGAATGAATGTCAGAGTACGTCTTCTCTTTTACTCTCAGAAATCTTTCATGTATAATCTAAGTTTCCCTTAAAACTAATGTCATTGTTGCTGTTGTTAGGTCCCATTTAGTTGGGTCCGAGATAATGGTGGAGGCTTTTCCAAAACTGATAAAAAAAAAAAAATCAAACACAAGCTGGGGTTGGTGGTGTATGCCTGTAATCCCAGCGGTTTGGGAGACGGAGCCAGGAGGATTGCAAGTTCGAGACCAGAGGAAGTCTCTGTAACTTAGCGAGCCCCTGTCTCAAAAAAAAAAAAAAAAAAAAAAAAAAAAAAAAAAAAAGGCTGGGGGTGCAGCTCAGTGGTCCAGCACTTGCAGAGCATGCAACCAACCGTGAGGCCCTAGGTTCAACCCCTAGTGCTGGAAAAAAAAAAAAAAATCAAACACAAGACCCAAAAAGAAAAGTAAACATGAAGAAATTACAGTTGAATATGCTGAAAACCCAATATAAGAAGATAAGAGGTGCTACAGGGGATTAAAATGCTTTAGGTAGAAAGGAATGATGATAAGAACAAGGGCTGATTTCTCCATCAACAATAATTCATACTAAGAAACAAATGAAGGATATCTAAAAGAAAAAATATATCATTGTAAAATTCTGTGTCTAGTTAAAAAAAAACAACCCAACATTTCAGAGAAAACTGGTAGAATCCATTTCCAGCAGAATTGTTGTTAGGTGCCATTGAGTCATAAGGACTCTTTGTACAGTGGGTGAAACACTCCCCGACACTGTGGCATGCCCGGCACGATGTCAGTGCTTCTCTGCTGTTTATAGGGTTTCAATGGCTGATTGTTCTTGATATTGCTTCAGGAGTGGATTGCCATGTCTTTCTGCCTTTTTAGGGGTGCTGGGGATCGAACCCAGGGCCTCAGAGAGCACAGAGCAGCACTCTACCAACTGAGCTAAACCCCAGCCCCAAAACTAGTATAAAACACAAATATTTTTCTTAATGCAATACTAATTGATATTCATTATTTTCACTTTATGTGTTCAGGGTTGTAAGGCCCAAACTTCAGAAGCTGATGATTTCTTGTAGGGAACCTTGTCTGTAATCAGATGTACTCAGTTTACAATGAAAACTCCAGTGTGTGATTTGAAAACAACTTATAAGTATGTATTTTTCATTTCATATTTTTACTTCTTAAAATAGCCACTTAAAAACCTAAAACTAGGGCGAGGGGTATAGCTCAGTGGTAGAGCAAGTGTTTAGCATGCACAAGGTCCTGGCTTCAATTCCCAGTGCCAGAAAAAAAGAAAAAAAGAAAAAATTACCTAAAAACAGTGCTTATTATTTTAAACAACTAAAGATCAAATCCATAACTAGTATAATCACTTTATTTATAAGATCAAAAACTATTAAGGCAAAAATAGTACAACCACTTTCCCAAGCTTGAACCTTCTCTGTCATCTCACACCCTTGCCAAGTATTTGTCTGGTCCAGTCTTTAATACCTCCAAAGAGAAGCGTATTGTCAAGCCAGCTTTGTCTAGTTCTTCTTTTACTGAAAATATATAGAAATAAATATTGGCTAACACGTAAAACCTTTCCCACAAATGTTCAGTATTGTATTCTAAATTACTATAGTTTTCATATGAACACCTAATTTCCATTGAGTTGCCATTCATCCATTGAATTGCACCAGTTACCTGGTTCTACCTAGGTGCAGGGGCTGGGATTTAGCTCAGTTGGTAGAGCACTGCTCTGCAGTCTCTGAGGCCCCGAGTTTGATTCCCAACATCACAAAAATGGGACAAGGACGTGGTAACCCACTTCCGAGGCAATCCCGAAACAATCAGCCATTGAAAACCTTATAAAGGTCGCTATGAGTCGGGCACAACTCTATGGCACCTAACAACAACAACCTAGGTGGAAGAAGGTCTGTCGTATGGAACGACTTATGGTGGACAATTGGCCAGTTCTGTTACAATATCTGAAACTCTTGTATAATTTTGCAGCTGGGAGTAAGGTTATTTCAGTGTAAGTAAATCATTGCTGGGATTGCTCACTTCTGTAGTCTGCTACTTAAATTTTTAAGTCAAGTTCATACATTTAATACATTTTCACTTGGTTTTATCTGCTTTTGATACCTTCATTTTTAAGTTGACAGGTGCCATCGAGTCAGTATCCGACTCATAGAGACCCTCATAGGGTTTTCAATGGCTGACTGTTTTGGGATTGCCTTGGGAGTGGATTGCCAGGCCCTTCTCCCATTTTTGAGGTGCTGGGAATTGAACTCGGGACCTCAGAGACTGCAGTGCAGTGCTCTACCAACTGAGCTAAATCCCAGCCTGCGTTTTTAAGAGTCTTGCTTATTTCTATTACCTTCATGGATGACACCTATAACACATTTTATTCTGTGCTTCTTTTCAAAGCTTTCACTTGGAACTTTGTGCTTTCATTTGGTAAGTAGTGGTACTAATCCACAAAGACCTGGAAACACAATCAAAATGGATATAAATGTTATTGATGTCCTGAGAGACAAATGTAAATTGGAATAGTTGGGAAGTTTTTGTAAGTAAGAGGAAGCCAGACCTAAAATCGCTTAAACAACTTATCTCAGAAAACAAGACATTTCAAGGTAGCAAAGTCGTGGAGGACATAACACAGGTTGGCTATTTCAGAGGGTCAATGATTGAGGCCATTATCTTGTCACCGCCCCGCTGTCCTCACTGTGTTGGCTTCTCTTGTGGTCACAAGATGGCAGCAGCAGCCACAGGCATTATACCCTCTCCTGAAGAAGCAGTTCTCACACTTGATCAGGAAGTCCTTTTTTTTTTTGCAGTACTAGGGGTTGAACCCAGGGCCTCATGCTTGCATGCTTTGCAAGTGCTTTACCACTGAGCTGCACCCCCAGCCCCCTTTTTTTTTTTTACTTTTTGAGACAGGGTCTCAAACGCAGACTTCCTCTGGTCTCAAACTTGTGATCCTCCTGCCTCCTGCCTCCACCTCCCAAGCCGCTGGGATTACAGGCGTGGGCCACTATGCCCAGCCGAGGACATCCTTTTATAGGCTTAAAAATCATGGAACCCAAGTACTTTCTTTCTTTCTTTCTTTCTTTATTTATTTATATTTATTTATTTATTATTTTTGTTAACTCAGGGCCTTGCACATACTTTGCAAGCATTCTACCACTGAGCTGCACCTCCAGCCACTTTTTCATCTTTTATCTTGGGTCAGAGTCTTGCTAAATTATGCAGGCTGCTTCTGGTCTTGAACTTGCAATCCTCCTGCCTCTGCCTCCTGAGTCACTGGCATTACATGTATGCGCCACTGTGCCAGCTCCCAAGTAGCATTTTAAACTGGGTTATAGCTCTCTATATCTGCCATTTTATAAACTAAAACTGAGAAATTTTTAAACTATATGTTAATTCATTTAGAACACCAGCAACAAACCTATTACATGTTAATACATATCACACATTTTTATGGAAAAATACTCTATATTTTCCAAAACAAAAGAATTACTGACAAGAGTGGTATTATTTTATATTTTTATAAGTCTCTTTAATGCCGGCATAATAGAGAACAGATGGTTTCTCCTGTCTATTTCTAATCTGTTGTGTATTGCACAACACGTAGCCTCTGGGAAAGTCCAGCATACATTTATGAGAGTGAGAGTGAAAAATGCAAATGACATCTTAGTATGACTATGAAAACAATTTGACCCAATTACAATTATTGTAGTGTTGTGTATTGAGCCTAGGGCCTCGTGTATGCCAGGCAAACATCCTACCACTGAGTTACACGCCCAGCCTGGAATATGGATCTCTTAGTAAATTTGTTATTGTTGTTGTTAGGTGCCGTCGAGTCGATATCCGACTCATAGCGACCCTCATAGGGTTTTCAATGGCTGAGTGCTTCGGGATTGCCTTGGGAGTGGATTGCCAGGCCCTTCTCCCATTTTTTGGGTGCTGGGAATCGAACTTGGGGCTTCAGAGACTGCAGCGCAGCGCTCTACCCACTGAGCTAAATCCCAGCCCCCTTAGTAAATTAGGCCTCATTAAGAAGCAAGAGGAGAAAATGGCCGTTGGTACAACCGCCAGTGTTTGCTGTAATCCCAGAAAATTTACAGTAGATTCTTCCAATAGAGAAAAATCTGAACATTCGTCCTGTTAGTGATTTTTAAACTAGTTCTTTATTTCTTGGATTCATGGACAAGAAAAGAAGAAGATGAGGGAGGGAGGAGGGGCAGAAATGGAAAGGATAGAGTAGAGGTAGAAATTTTATTTATATTGCATTTTTGTTTTTTGACAGAGTCACACTATGTAGCCTCAAACTCTTGATTCGTCTGCCATAGACTCCCCAGTGCCATGACGCCCACACTGGGTAGAAATTTAATGTAAAAATGCCTGTTTTTAACTCCTCCTATATAGTCCTCCTATGGGCTGGGATTTAGCTCAGTTGGTAGAGCGCTGCGCTGCAGTCTCTGAGGTCCCGAGTTCAACTCCCAGCACCACAAAAATGGGAGAAGGACCTGGCAATCCACTCCCAAGGCAATCCCGAAGCATTCAGCCATTGAAAACCCTATGAGGGTCGCTATGAGTTGGATATCGACTCAACGGCACCTAACAACAACAACATATAGTCCTCCTGGGTCAGGTAAACTTGATGTGGAGAAACAAAATGTAATTGGAAAGATTTACTCCTTGCAAGTTTATTGTGATATTTTATACTTTAAGTCTACTTAGGTATAAAATTGCATGCAGTCACACAAGGCACCATGGTGCACGCCTGTAATCCCAGTGGTTTGGGAGGCAGAGGCAGGAGGATAGCAAGTTTGAGACCAGAAGTAGCCTGAGTAATTTAGTGAGACCCTGTCTCCAAAAGTAAAAAAAAAAGGGCTGGAGTGGGCAGCTCAGTGGTCCAGCACTAGCAAGGCACGCAAGTGCAAGGCCCTGGGTTCAACCCCCAATACTGCAAAAAAAGGAAAAAAGAAAAAAAAATGCATGCAGTCATGTCCCATACTGCCTTGTAACTAGCTTTGTCCTTCAATTTCATATGGCTTAGCGTAAACAAAAATCAAAACCAAAAAATTTCTTTCTGGGAGGTTGGTATCAATATTCTAAACTGTGGAGAAGTCACAGGTCATTTGGCCCTCTATATTTCTTTCCATTCACAAGTTTCTATGAAAGAAATATAGTTTTACAGTTGGAAAGGATCAGGGACCAACACCCTACTCTATAGAGTACTGGGTTTTTTTGTTTGTTTGTTTTGTTTTGTTAGGTGCCGTTGAGTCAGTATCTGACTCATAGCAACCCTCATAGGGTTTTCAATGGCCGACTGTTTCAGGATTGCCTTGGAAGTGGATTGCCAGGTCCTTTTCCCATTTTTGCGGTGCTGGGAATTGAACTCAGGTCCTCAGAGACTGCAGCACAGCGCTCTACCAACTGAGCTAAATCCCAGCCCATAGACTACTGTACAGACTACAAAATGAAGGCTGGAGAGATGTAGCAATGCGCCCAAGCTCACCGGTCACCACACAGCAGTATGAATGATAACCCAGGCCTGGGATTTTGTCTATTCCCCTGAAGTTTTTATTTTTCATTATTTTTTATTTTAGGAGGAGGGTCCTTGCTAAGCTCCTGCTCTATCATTAAGCTATACCCCCCGCCGTTATTCTTCAGAAGTTTTGATGAGTTCTTCCATATGGTGGTTGAAACAAAACCAAAACAACATAACAGACAGGTTACATAAAATGGCGAGACCAAGTATTTGAGGCGTTTGCTGAGAGAAATCACTGCACTACGTTCCGCTTCAGCTGCAAGCCCTACCCTAATGTCTTCAGTCTCCAGCCTCACAGCCTTCAGCTGCCAGCTCCCAGGCTCATCCCCTCAGCTGCCTTCCAGATGGCCGCTGCCTCTTGAAGTTTGGGTCAAAACTGGTCCAGCATATAACCCCTCACAGCCTCTGACACGGCCCCACAGGTGAGCCACGGAGTCCATCTCCCTCTGCTCTCTCAGTAACTGCACTTCCAAGGCTTCCAGCTCTTCCCTGCTGCTGGCCTTTGCCACGGCCAGCCTGTTATGTCCTTGACAGTGAGGCTTATGGAGGAAGGGGTGGAGGCCACTGATCTCTTTCCTCTACAGGAGTGTGAGTTTCTTTTATAAATCACTTTTCTTCCTACCCACAGACCACTTCTGCAAATCAAAAGGTGAGGCAGCATTTAGCACATTTCCAGAAAAAAAAAAAAAAAAAAAAGAAGAGAAAAGGAAAGAAAGAAAAGAAAAGAAAAAAAAATGTGTTTCCAAGACAAAAATACCTACACTTGTTTAACTCCGGTCATACCTGTGCCATTTGGAAGACCACTGACTACTCTGCTTAAGGAAAATTATTGCCCAGCCACACTGACCTACTCGGAGAGGGTTTTGTCAGCATTTAGAGCTCCTAAAGGACCAGTGTTGGAAGGAAGGAGAAGATGTTTCAACTGTGGGCAAAGTATGGGGCTCGCCTATCTTCTCTCTTCTCTTGGATAGGGCGACAACTACAAAAGCACATTAGCTTGCTCTCTCTTGCGGTGTTTAGGGGTTGGATCCAGTCCCTCACACATACTTTGCAAGTGCTGAGCCACTGGGATGCACCCTCGGCCCGACTTTTATTTTTACTTTATTAATTAATTTATTTATTTATTTATTTATTTGTGGTACTGGGGGTTGAACCTAGGGCCTCATGCCTGCATGCTTTGCAAGTGCTGGACCACTGAGCTGCACCTCAGCCCATTTTTCTTTTTTTTTTTTTTTTTTTACTTTTTGAGACAGGGTCACACTAAGTTACGAAGACTGCCTCTGGTCTCGAACTTGCGATCCTCCTGCCTCTACCTCCCGAGCCGCTGGGATTACAGGCGTGCGCCACCGCGCCCAGAGCTTTTAGTTTATTTTTTGATTCAGAGTCTCGCTAAGTTGCACAGGCTGCCTCTGGTCTCAAATTCACGATCCTCCTGTCTCCGCTTCCTGAGTTGCTGGGATTATATGCATGCGCCACTGTGCCAGGCAAGCTCTCTGTTTTTGTTTTTGTTTTTTTTAAAGCCATTTTCTCTTTTTTTCTCGTCTTTTCCTTTCCAGAGTGAGCCATCAGTCCTTTTGGTCATAGACGTTGGGTCCAGGTGTGATTTTTCTCTGGGAGGCACGGAGCAGGAGGGGGAAGTGGAAGGAGTGAGCTGTCTGGACACCCAGGCTCTAAGAGCAGTGAACAGGACATTGGAGTTGTTTTGTTGCCCCGCTGAGCTCACCAGACACAGAGGACAGCCACAGTAGGCCCAAGGATACTTGCCATGGCTGGCTATCCACTTCCTTGATGCCTATCCTGTTAGGGGATCTTCCTAATCTGAAGCAAATCTCCCGTAAATTTCCACATACTGCTTCTTATTATGGATAGCATCTGGTCCCAAGTAGTAGCTCAATAAACAATGAAAAAGAACAGCACTCTCAGGCAGATGAGGTTCACCAGCAGAGGGTTCTGTGTCTTTCCACGTTAAGCATTCTTGTCCTCTACAGCTATTTGTGAAGTCACATGACACTATAAGACAACTCCTGCAGTCCTTACTCCTCACGGGATGAGCTGCAACTTATTATGGTCCTTCCACATGTGGCTGTGGTAGCATCCAGAGCTGGGAGAAGCAGTCTGGACATGGCATAGATTAGCGGAGCACAGGGCACAGTCATTGCCTCCCTGGTACTGCGTGCTTTGTTTCCAGCAATGAAACCCAAGCTGCCACTGGCAGTGTTGGATCTCAGGACACAACGCAAGACAAAAGGCTTGCATCTTATTCTCCAAATGCTGTGGCTCCTTTGCTGACGCCCAAGGTCCAGGATCCAGTATCCCTCTCCCTGCGCTGAGTGTCTTGGTGGTTGAAGGGCTCAACAGAAGCTTTGGGGCCTGAATTATGTTGCAGCCAGGAGGGCGGGGAGATGCCCTCTTAGGTGCCAGGTGATGAGGAGGCAGGGAGGAGGCTTAGTGGCAGGTGCTTTGGGGACTCCAGCTTCTGGTTATCTCAGAGTAACGTGCTGGGGTGGGAGGTGAGGAGAAGCAGGAGAGGAGAGAAGGAAACAGACAGCCACCAGGCACTTGCCTGTGACTGGGTGCCCCTGGGGCCTCAGGTCCAGTCTTAGGGTAGGACACTAGTTCTCAGCCACCATGCTGTCCCTGCACTCCTTCACAGGTGCTCAGCCACATCTCAGTGAATGTACTTTTTGTGTGTGTGTGGTACTGGGGGTTGAACCCAGGGCCTCATGCCTGCATGCTTGCAAGGGCTGGACCACTGAGCTGCACCCCCAGCCCAGCTTTTTGAGACAGGGTCTCGCTAAGTTACGCAGACTGCCTCTGGTCTCGAACTTGTGATCCTCTTGCCTCCACCTCCCGAGCTGCTGGGATTACAGGCGTGTGCCACCACGCCCGGCTAGTGAATGTACAATTTTTATGTCACAACCAGGTTGACACACTAGTAACCAAAATTCCTATCAGATCCAGCTCTGAGCTCATCGTGTGACCCAATGCAGAGGAAAAGAAAGAGGGTCACACATTCCTCAGAACTCACAGAAGCTGGATCAGAATAGCAACAAGTTTTTTTCAAACTTGAACCTAGAGCCAAAAGAAAGCTAGTTAATAATACCAAACTACGAGTTAATGATATCAAACAACGCAAGACTTCATTTCTTGTATTAGCATTCAGCAGTTATTGTGGATTGGTGTAATTTCTTCAAGCATGTTGGAAAAAATTCTAATACTGTGTTGAAAAATTATTTTAAACATAACAAAATGAGAATTATTGAACCAGTGGACATCAAAGGACAGCAGAAGGGTCCCCCTTGCCAAATCGCCAAGCTAATGGCTCCCAGTTGCATCAGATTTCTAAATAAGAGGGGACATTTTTCATTACATAATTGTTATGTTGTTGTTAGGAGCTGTTAAGTCATGTCTGATTCATAGTGACCCTCAAAGGGTATTCAATGGCTGTTTCGAGATTCTTTTCAGAAGTGGACTGCCACATCGTTCTCCCATTTTTTTGCTGTGCTAGGGACCGAACCTGGGTCCTTAGAAAGTGCAGAGCAGCATTCTACCAACTGAGCTAAACCCCAGCACATTTCATAAATGGTTGGTTGGTTGTTAGGCGCCCTCGAGTCATATCCGACTCATAGCAACTCTCATTGGGTTTTCAATGGTTGATTGTTTTGGGAGTGGATTGCCCCGTCCTTCACCCATTTTTGTGGTTCTGGGAATTGAACTCGGGACCTCAGAGACTGCAGAGCAGGGTTCTACCAACTGAGCTAAATCCCAGCCCGTTTTATAATTAGAAAGGTTTTTTTTTTTTTAAGTGTAAAATGCAGATTCACAACAGATTTACAAGATTACTGTAAATGAGTCTCCAAATTAAAGGTCTTCAACAAACCATTTTCCTTCTGAAAATACCAAAGAAAAGAGTAGGTCTCTAAAGGTAAGGGACGGAAGACAGCTACTGAGACAAACAGAGGCCAGAAAGAACAGTGAAAATAGATACCGGTACATGGTATTAGCAGAAGAGTAATTTTAATGCTTTGGTATATTTTCATTTTGCAGAAGAAAGAACTGTGTTGTTCAGTCTTGATGGTATTAAATCATTTTAACTGTTCTTCAACTATGTATTTTCATCTTCTATCCTTTCACTAACTCTTTAAAACCTGACAGGCAAGGTGAGATTTTTCGTAATTTGCTTCAGGTCCTAGCTTGCTGATCCTACTCTGTGTGTGTATGAGACAGGAAAAGGCCGGGGGCGGGGGGGGGGGGACTTAAAAATCTTATGTATATATTATAAAGTAATTGTTTAGAAATTGTAAATCTCTGAGGGCAATGGCCATATTGTATTTTTCCTTTGGTTTCCCCAGTATATAGCACAACATGTAGCACCCAAGTGCAGCATAATACTCACTGTATTAAGTTGTGTGAGGATTATCTTTTATGTCTCACGTGCTCTAAGACCTAAATGTTAGGTGCCCTCCAGTGGTGTCTCACTCATAGTGACGCTCATAGGATTTTCAGAGGCTGATTGTTTCGGGAGTGGACTGCCACATCCTTTTCCCATTTTTGCGGTGCTGGGGATTGAACCTGGGTCTTCAGAACTACGGAGCAGCACTCGATGGCACCTAACAAGAAGACCTGACTGTACTTTATTCCTTAAATGGGCTTCAAAATAGTTTAGGGGTGCTTATTATGATTGTTATCAAATATGCTTTTAGTACTCCTATTAAGTGTATTATGCCTGCAGCCATAGCCCTGTGGCATCCGATCCCGTCAGATGTCAGATCTCGGAAGCTAAGCAGGGTCGGGCCTGGTTAGTACCTGGATGGGAGAGCGCCTGGGAACACCAGGTGCTGGAGGCTTGGGAGAAGGACCTGGCAACCCCCTCCCCAAAAAAATCAATCTGCCATTGAAAACCCTATGAACAGCAGAGAAGCACTTGACAATAGTGTTTCCCCTGTTGTACAGAGGATCAGTATGAGTTGGATACAGACTTGACGGCACCTTACAACAACAACATTAAGTGTATTATAGTTCTGTGTATTCACACATGCAGCAACTATTTTTAAATTTGTCACTTTTAAATGAAAAGATCTAGCTAACATTTTTCAACATTCGTAAAAACCACAGGCATGTGATTTTAGAACTTGATGAACTCTGAGTCTAACTCCTTTCCTGACAGAATTGAGAAAAGCAAGAATTCTTAAATCTCAAACCGATTTGAAACTTGCAGATAGGCAAAACAGAAAACAACATTTAGCACTTGTCGAGTGGCTACAATTCTTAACCAGGCGTCAGATCAAGGAAGAAAGGATGCTGATCTTGTCTATTTTTAGTTTAAACCACGGTGTATGTGGATAATCCATCGGCACGGTATTCCTTTGTAATGCTAGAAAATGAAGGCGAGATGACTGAAGTTTCCCTTCTTAGGAGAGTATCAATGTAGTAAGGGGGAAAGGCTGTGAGTTCTTGCTTGTGTCAGTTAAAACGATGTTACCCAGCCCTTTCTCCATAAGGCCGACTGGAAAAGAGACACCCTGTGAGATCATCGCCACCAGATACTTCAATGACTTGTGCGGAGCCACGCTGCTTCGTAGTACAAGCAGATCTGAGCTCCCCATGGTTCTCAATGGGAGACAATGTGATGCCCACTTCCGGCTCACATGGACTTCGGACAGCACGCAGACCCTGGCACTGTCCCCCGTGCGGGGTCCTCAGGGAGGTGCGGTGCAGAAGGCCGTCCTGGTCACTATTTTCATTGTTGTCCGGGCTCGGCTGAGCCGTGGTCCGCAGGCGAGGGCTGCGGGGCGCGCGCGTGTGTGCGCGCGCGCGGGCGGGCGGCTGGGCTGGGGGCGGCCGAGGCCGGGGTCTCGCGCGTGGGCTCGGCTGGGCTTCGGCTCGCGTTCCGACGGCGCGCGGGGTGATCACGGCGGCGCGGCGTGGGGGGCGGGCGCTAGGCGCCCGGGCACCCCGGCGGCGCGCGTGCGGAGCGGCCCTCGCCACCCGCTCCCCGGCGCCAACGGCCGCGGCGCGGGGCCCGGCAGGCGGGCCGGCCGGGAAGGCGCCGCTCGCAGCGCCGGTCACGTGGCGCGATCACGTGGCGCGCAGCCGGGCCGGCGGCGGCGGCGGCGGCGGCGGCGGCCGAAGGAGGCGGAGACTCGGCGGAGACGAGGGGGAGGCGGCGGCGGCGGCGTGGGGCTGCCGGAGGCGGAGGCGGAGAGGCGCGGAGAGCCGCGGGGGCCGCCGCCACCACGGCCGCCCGGGAGGTGAGGCGGCGCGGGGGGCCGCTGTCAGCCGCCGCGGCGGGCCGGAGTGCGGGCGCCGTCCCGCGGGAGGGGCCCCGGCCCGCGGCGCCCTCGGAGCCCGGCGCGCGATCGGCGCTGTCGGCGGCCCGGAGCCGGCGCCGGCGGGCGTGGCGGGCGGGCTGGCGGCGCGGGCCGGCGGCGGGGCTCCTGGCGAGGGCGCGGCGCGGGCCGGGGCCGCCGCTCCGCCGAGCAGCCTTTGTTCCGGCGTGGGGAGAAGGGGGCGAGCGGGGCTCGGAGGGGCTGCGCGCGCGTGTCTGTGAGTCAGGAGGCGCCTGGCGTGGAGCCATTTTCCCCGAGCCGTGGAGACGGGGGTCCCCGAGAACGGCTCTCCCGGGGAGACGGGGCGGATGGCGTCGCCTCCCCGCCGCCTCGCCCCCGGTCCCGGCTCCCTCCTCCCGGCCCCTTCCTGCCCGCCCCACCTTCCGCGGCGCCCGGCGAGCCGGCGAGCGGGGCGTCTGCACAGCGGCCCGGTCACCTGTCGCGGCAGCTGCATGGAAATCCCGGCGCTTCTGCTGTCTGGAGGCTGTGCCGCTTCCTCCGGCGCCGCGCGGGATTCCGCCCCCCGCACCAGTCCTGCCTCTTTGTCCCGAGCCTCGAAGCCCAGTGCGTGATGCCGATGCAAAGTTTGACCTGGTCGGGGGCAATGAACAGGGAGGTGTCTGCTTCCTCCTGTCGGGACACCACTTCAAGGGTGGCAAGATTTGGGCCACCCAGCTTTTGGGAGGGTGACACAGTCCTCTCTGGGGTGGGTCTCATTTAGGGACCTGTCTATCCTACCTGCTCACCTGCCCAGGTGGTGAGAAAGTCTTTTGGGGATAATCGGTTCTCTTGGTCAGGGCGCTGTGTCCTGGGTTTCTTTATTTGGGGGCTCCTCTCCTGTTTTTATTTTACAGTAGTTGAGTTGCGTAAAGAGTATCCATTGGGTCCTCCTAATAGCCAGGTTTTAGCAGAGGAGATTGTTTCTAAGGTTTTGAAGAATGTGAAAGCCGTCTCCAGGATTCCCTTTCTTTGGGCCTCTTCCTCTGTGTCCGGGGCGGGGGGGGGGGGGGGGGCTTCCTCAGTTGGGATTTGGGTTTTGCAGGGCTTCTACAAAGAGTAGTGCTGTGGTTCTGGAGGGTTCTCTCTGGGCCCCACAGTGCTGGATTGCCTGGGGTTCAAGGTGGAGGTGGGCGTGAAAGCGATCGAGCTTGTTGGACGTAACTGTGCCGCAACCCTCAGAGAGCCCTATCAAGACTTCTGGTCCTCAGTGGGGCGCTTCAGCGCTCATATCAACCTGGTGCAGTGGGAGCCACATTGAGAATGGGAGATTGGCACGTGATCTCATTTGTAGTCATAGTTTACCTCATGGAAGTGATTACATGACTGTATTATGAATAGCTGAATCTAGTGTGTAACAGCTCTATGTTACTAAGGGGCTCTGCAAGTAGCAGTTTTTTCATGTGATGAGGGAGATGTTGACCTCCAGACTTAGAAGTATGCAGTCATTCTTATGAGTTAGGTTATAGAGGGGAAAAATACTTTTAACAGAATGGAGCTTTCAGACATGGGAGATAAGTGGAAACTATGCATAGGATTTAAACCCAAACTGAACTTGAATCCTCTAAATTTTTAACATATTGAACCCACACCTGAACCTGAACCTAATTTTTTGTGGGTTTGAATTCCTGGTAGAAAGCCATGTTTACGTAAGTGCCTGAGAAATAATACAATGTATTTACTATTGCATATTTTAAAATAATGTCCTCTTCATTTAGAAAGGAAACGTGTATCATATTGAACTTTCTGGTTTTCATGTGGAGCCTTAAGAGTGGCAGTTTCGTTATTCACACTTGTTTTCCTACAAAAACTGAATGGAATTTTTTTGCCCCTGTCCTGAGGGGTTGGATCCAGGGCCTCACATGTGCTAGGCAAGTGCTCTACCACTGAGCTGCAAAACCAGCCCCTCTTTAAATTTGTTTTGAGACAGTGTCTCCCTGAGTTTCACAGGCAGTCTCTGCTCTTGATCCTCCTGCCTCAGACTTCCAAGTCGTTGGAGTTAACAGACCTGCCAGACCTGTGCACTGCGCCTGGCTCTGAGATTTTTTTTTTTTTTTAACCCTTAAAAAGATGGGCGGTACAAGAAGCGGATTTTAAATTGAACCATGTAATCTTGTTGCTGAGATCTTAAGTAATAGAAGAATGGTAGAGATAGCAGCCTGCCTTTAGGCCGAGTGTCAGCTCTTTCACTAAGTAGTTTATAGGACAGAGACTAGGATATTTGGGGAGGATTTGCTGCAGATACACCGAATGTCTAGATTTGGGAAGGTTTAGTGCGTGGCTCTCATGCGTGTGCGTAAGCTAGGTGGCAATCAGTGTCTTCATGTGTTCCACAGCATTTGTCACATCCATCTCCTGCTCCGTGGAGGGAGAAAGAGTGGAGAGTGTCCCAGCTGTGCATATGGTTTGTAAAGCGCAGCTAAAAATTGAGTAAAACCTCTAGAATGAAGTGCTATGATTTAGTTACTGTGTTAGTTCCTATTTAGGACTCTGCAGTCTTTTCAGTATTACCAAAAAGCCTTACAAAAATTGTACATGTGTCCTTAGAGTGCTACAACTGCATGGAATATGTAATTAAAATGTTGTATGTCTTTTAGTTTGGCTAGGATAAAGTTAGTTACTAAATTCATTATTTATTTATGTATTTTTTGGTACTGGGGTTGAACCCAGGGCTTCGCGCTTGCATGTTTTGCAAGTGCTACACCCCCAGCCCCCCCGCCTTTTTTTTTTTTTTTTTTTTACTTTTTGAGGCAGGGTTTCACTAAGCTACTCAGACTGCCTCTGTTCTCAAACTTGCCATCCTCCTGCCTCCGCCTCCCAAGCCGCTGGGATTACAGGCATGTGCCACGGTGCCCGGCTCCTAAATTTTTAATAGACTAAATATCCTGTGATAAAATATACATAAGATTTACCATTTTAACTATTTTTAGGGACACCATCTAGTGAATTACCTACATTTATTGTTATGAGACCATTACTCGCATGCAGCTCAACAACTTTAATCAGTTTCCCAGACTGAAACTCCGTCCCCATTAGACAGTAACTGTCCATTCTCCTTCCCTGCATCCTCAGGCAGACACTTTTCTTTCTGCCTCTGTGAATCTGACAACTTTAGGTCCCTCACATAATTTTAATAACCCAGAACTTGTCTTGTTTCACTTACCATGGTGTCTCCAAGGTTATCCATATTGGAGCATGTGCCAGAATTTCCTTTCTTTTTAAGGCCAAATAATATTACATTGTATTTATGTATTGTATTTTGTTTATAAACATTCTAAGGTTTTGTGTACTAAATGTTAATAAGTTAATGACCAGGAACTCTGGCAGGAAGCTATAGAACTTTTGTTGAATTGAAACAGGAAGATAAGGTGAATTGTTATTTGAGGAATAGTAGTTCTTTGAAATATAGTACCCATGGGGGATAAAACTAATAAATGTGTTAGTTCTTGCTGGGTCCTACGGCTTCTCTCCCATGTGGATCATGGCATATGGTAGTTGTTGTTGTTAGGTGCCGTGGAGTCAAGTCCGACTCATAGCAACCCCATGTACAGCAGATCGAAACAGTTGCCGATTCTGTGCCAGGCAAAAGATCTTATTTATGTTTAAGTCCATTATTGCAGACACTGTGTCAATCCATCTGGTGGAGGGTTTTCCTCTTTTGCGTTGACCTGCCACTCTTCCAAACATGATGTCCTTCTCCAGGGATTGTTCTCTCCTGACTACATATCCGAAATATGTAAGACGCAGTTTGGCATATGGTATATGTTGCTGAAATTTGCTGCTGATGAAGGTGATATTTGTTTCCCAGCTAATGTTAATAATGATGCTATGTTTTGCTGTATGGAAAGTATGAGTATAGGTCTTCTTTAAAATAAATCTTAACGGGAAATGTAGATAAATGTTAATACCTTGTACGAGGAAAGTCTTTCTGAGTTTAACATCAAACAAAAGCCTGTATCCAGGCTTTGGATAGCATACATTAAGTGTCTATGTAGTAAAGAAGCCTGCAGCCATGCCACTGTGGCATCTGATCCCGTCATCTCAGAAGCTAAGCAGGCTGGGACCTGGTTAGTACTTGGATGGGAGACCGCCTTGGAATACCAGGTGCTGTAGGCTTGGAGAAGGACCCAGCAACCCACTTCCAAAAGACAATCAGCTGTTGAAAACCCTATGAATAGCAGAGAAGCACTGACAGTAGTGTTTCACCTGTTGTGCATAGGGTCACTATGAGTCAGACACCAACTTGATGGCCCCTGACAACAACAGTAGTTAAAGAATGACATGAAGAAAAAGACATGACAAGCTGGAAAAATATCTGCAACTTATATATTAAGCATTTCTATATGCAAAGATGGGAGAAGGACCTGGCAATCCAATCCCAAGGCAATCCCGAAACAGTCAGCCATTGAAAACCCTTTGAGGGTCGCTATGAGTCGGATACCGACTCCACGGTACCTAACAATAACAACAACAACATATGCAAAGAGGGCTGGGATTTAGCTCAGTTGGTAGAGCACGGCTCTGCAGTCTCTGAAATCCCGGGTTTAATTCCCAGCACCACAAATAATGGGAGAAGGATGTGGCAATCCACTCCCAAGGCAATCCTGAAACAATCAGCTATTGAAAACCCTTTGAGGGTTGCTATGAGTTGGACGCCTGCAGCTGTAGCCCTGTGGCATCCAATACCATCAGATCTTGGAAGCTAAACAGGGTAGAGCCTGGTTAGAACTTAGATGGGAGACCACCTGGGAACACCAGGTGCTGTAGGCTTGGGAGATGGACCTGCCAACCCACTCCCAAAAAAATCAGTCCACCATTGAAAACCCTATGAACAGCAGAGAAGCACTGACAGTAGTGCTTTGCCTGTTGTACGTAGGGTCTCCATGAGTTGGATACTGACTCAGTGGCACCTAATAACAACAGCATGAGTTGGACACGACTCGATGGCACCTAACAGTTAACAACATATGCAAAGAGCTGTAGAAATCAATAAGAAAAAGTTGAACACTGGAAAAATGGGCTAAGGACACGGGCAGATCTTTTTTCTTGAAATTTTAGCTTTTTGTATTGAGAATCAGACTCAGGGCCTTGAGCATGCCGGACATAAATTTTAACTTTTTATCATGGAGATTTGTAAACATGAAAAAAAGTAGAGATGAGTGTAGTGAAGCAATATATTTATCACCCAGCTTCAGCAAATATAAAACTTTGCTGGTCTTATTTGAGAGATACCTCCTCTTCCCTACTGATACATTGTTTTAAAGCAAATGAAACGATCTTATAATTTGTCTGTATATTAGTACATCTCTAAAATACTAGTATACATAATACTATAATTTCACTTTAGAAAATGATTTCTTGCTGGTGATCTAGGTTAGTAGTAGAGCACTTGTCTAGTGTGTGTGGAGACCTGGTTCAATTCCCTGGCACTACAACAAAGTTTTTTTTAATTAAAAAAAGTTCTTATTATCAAATGGCCAGTCATGTATATGTGTCATATGACACATCTGTGGGCAAAAGATGTGAACATGAATGGATCTTTTTGCTTTCAAGTTAAGCCTTTTTTTTTTTTCAGTACTAAGGGGATTGAACCCAGAGCCTCACTCATGCTTTGCAAGTGCTCTGTCACTGAGCCCTCACTTCCAGCCCGTGTTTTACTCTTGTATCTTGAGACAAGTTTTCTTTAAGTTACGTAGGCTGCCTGTGGCCTCAAACTTAAGATCCTCCTTTCTCTGCCTCCCAGGTCACTGGGGTTACAGGAGTGTGCCACCATGCCCGGCTCAAGTTAAGCTTTTTTCTCATGGAATCACATGGGAAGGTGTGAGACTGTTTGAACTAAGATCCAAAAAAGTTCTGTATGTTGAATTGGATAGTTTGCTTCAATTTTCCTTTAACCTCTTTTAGGCTCTTCATCTTTTAAAAATATTTATTAATTTTGGTTTTTTGAGACAGTCTTGCTGTATAGTTTAGGCTGGCCTGGAACTCACGATTCTCTCCTGCCTCAGTTTCCCCAATGCTGGGATTGTATGCGTGCACAACCATACCTGATTTTTTTTGTGTGTGATTTTATATTGAAGAAAGTGAGTTTTGCTGATTGCATCCCTGTAGTGTTAAACATGTTCCTTTATTTTTTATGTTTTTTGTACATTGGTAATTTGATATAGAGGCTTTGTGAGAAGAATGAGATTTTTTTTTTTATCCTGGGTATTCAACCCAAGGACCTTTTGCATGCTAAGCACACACAGTGCCACTGAGTTACATCCCCAGCTTGGATATTATTTTTTCTGTGGGCAAGATTATTTCCATCAGAAGATACATACTACTTGATTTCTTTCTCTCTGTGATATTGTTCCTGTTGTTGCTAGGTACCATTGAGTTCTGTCTGATTCATAGCGACCCTCATAGGGTTTTTAATGGCTGTTTCGGGATTGCCACATCCTTCTCCCATTTTTGTGGTGCTGGTAATTGAACCCAGGACCTCAGAGACTGCAGAGAAGCACTGTTACCAACTGAACTAAATCCCAGCTCTCTGTGATATTAGCTACTGTTTTCAGTCATTGCCTCGATCCATTGATTCATGAGGATTACAATTTGTTTATAGTCTAATTCTGCTATTCTGTCTTTAGTTTCTAGATGAAGTACACAAGCAGAACCTCCCCTTTTTTAGTTATTTGGTTACCTTAAAATATAATTGTCCCCAGCCGTTTGGGAGGCAGAGGTAGGAGGATTGCAAGTTCAAGACCAGTGGCAGTCTGTGTAACTTAGTGAGACCTTGTCTCAAAAACTGAAAAACTGGGCTGAGGGTGCAGCTCAGTGGTCCAGCACTTGCAGAGCATGCAAGCGCGAGGCCCTGGGTTCAACCCCTAGTACAGCGAAAAAAAAAAAATATATATATATATATATACGTGTGTATATATATCTATAGCTATATATGTATGTATGTGTGTGTGTATATATATATATCTATATATGTATGTGTGTGTGTATATATATATGTATATATATATATATATATATATGTAAAATTGTCTAGGAAATGTGTGAAAAATATCTGTCTGATTACTTCCTTTGATTTACCAGTTTTCAGAAGCATGCACTGGTCTCCAGTGGTCATGAATGAGGGTTTTGTCCCCTTTTCTTTCTTTTTTTTTTTTTTGAGTATCATTCTGAACTTCCTTATGTTAGTATGAGGGGGACCCCTCCCCCGAAAAAAAAAATCTGGAGAAAATGTGAAAGCAGTGATCATCTGTTTCTTTCACAGGAGAGGGATTGTGCACTTGGAAATCGTTTCTCTGGGTCAGGTGGTCAGCCAAAGTTGTCACTATGTGAAAGTTCTGAGAAGGCTGTGTTACTATTTGCAGAAGAAACTCCTGACTGGTTGCTCCACCATGACGGTGCACTACCCACACTCTTCTGAGTGTTCCACAGTTTTTGACCAAAAATGGAATGACCCTTGTGCCCCACCCTCCATATTCACCCAGTTTTCCTCTGAGCGGTTTTGTTTCATGTCCCAGCTTGAAAAAAGTCTCCAAAGGGAAATGTTTTGTTGATGTTGAGAAGGTGAAGCAAATGGCAGGAGCGCCAAAAGGCATCATAATCCGCGAGTTCAAAACCCGTTTTGAGCAGCGGGGAAAAAAACATCTTGATAGATACATGGCATGTAATGGAGGGTCCTTTGAAGGTGACTGAAGTCTGAACATGTAAAAATAAGTGCATGATTTTTTGGATGCATTTAGTATATGTATTTATGGTACTGTACGAAGTTTTTTATGAGTAGCTCATGCATCCTTCAAAACAATTACAAGTAGGAGCATTATCATTTTCAAGGTATTAAAGCTAAGATTTCACAAAGTTAGCCCAAGTTCACAAAACCTGTGTAGACAAAGCCAAATTGGCTTAAGAATCAAGTGTCAATTATATAAAGTATCCCAATCCTGGGCTGGGATTTAGCTCAGTGGGTAGAGCACTGCGCTACCATCTCTGAGGCCCTGAGTTCAATTCCCAGCACCACAAAAAATGGGAGAATGGGCCTGGCAATCCACTCCCCAAGGCAATCCCGAAGCACTCAGCCATTGAAAACCCTATAAGGGTCGCTATGAGTCCGGATACCGACTCGACGGCACCTAACAACAACAACAAATCCCAATCCTACTTTTCACTGTATAATTTTTCATTTAGCATTGGGTGGAGGTAGGATTCTGAATACATGATTTTTTATAAACAAATTTCAGAGTTTTTTTTTTTTTGGGTACTCCCTTGTATATATAACATGTTTCAGTCCATTGCAGTTGTTGTCTTTTGATGCTCAAAATGCCCCATCTTTGGGCAGAGGAGGTTCACTCCCGTCGGTGCCAGAGTTGTTCTGACATGCTTCTAGTAATCTAATAGCTTCCTTGCTTTGTGGTGTGGTAAGATGTTCCAGGCTCTTCCATTGACTTCCTGTTTCAGACTTAGAACAGGCCATTTTTAAAAGAAAAATAAGGAAAAATGAACGACCAGTTGTGTTCTTATTGCTGTGATAAAGTACCTGACAGACACAATCAGGGGAGGAAAGGTTTATTCTGGCTCACAGTTAAGAGGGTTTCAGCCCATAAAGTAAGGGAAGGCATTGTGAGGGAGCCTGTGGCCGAGGACTTCTTCAGATCTTGGCCATCAGGAAGCAGAGAAAGTAATTGGACTGGGGAGCCCCATAAAACCCCCATAAAACCCCCAAAGGGCTGCCCCCAGTGATCCAGTACTGATAGCTAGGTCCCACCCCCCAAAATTCTCCAGCCTTCTGCCACAGGACCACCATCTAGGGACCTAATGTCCCTACATGACCTTTGGGGGACATTTTAGGTTCAAGCTATTAATGCCAATAGACATAGTAAAATACTTAACTTCACTAGTCATGTAGAGAAATGAAATTGAGTGGGGCGTGGTGGCGTATGCCTGTAATCCCAGCGGCTCGCGGAGGCAGGAGGATCGCAAGTTTGAGACCAGAGGCAGTCTGTGTAACTCAGCGAGACCCTGTCTCAAAAAGTAAAAAAAAAAAAAAAAAAAAAAAAAAAAAAAAAAGGGCTGGAGGTGCAGCTCAGTGGTCCAGCACTTGCAGAGCACACAAACGTGAGGCCCTGGATTCAACCCCCAGTACCGCAAAAAAAGAAAAAAAAAAAAAGAAATGAAATTGAAAGCAAAAATAAGATGCTGTTTGTGGTGGACTGAATGTTTTCCTCTGCCCAGATTCTTAGGTTAAAGCCCCAGTCTCCATGTGATCTTATTTGGAGATGGGGCATTTAGTAGGTAATTAGAATTGGCTGCCGTAATGAGGGTGCAGCACTCATGATGAGATTGATCCCCTTACAGGAAGAGATAACCAGAGAGCTTTCTGTATTCTCTTTTCTCCACAAAGAGGAGGTCAGGTGAGTGCACCTTGAGACAGCAGTTGCCTCGGAGCCAAGAGAAAAAGCCTCGGAATGAAACCTACTTCATTGGCACTTTGATCTTGGACTTCTTACCTCCAGAACTTTCTTTTATTTAAGCTACCAAGTCTGTGGTACAGTTGTCCCTCTACCTTTTTTTTTTTTTTTTTTTCAATAAACAGGATTTAATATACACTTTATACAACAGGGACTCTGCAAAATATTAAACGCTGCCCCCATGGTAGAAGGTGAGTCAGCTTAAGCCTAGAGAGCCTCAGGGAGTTGTCCCTCTATCTTCATAGGTTCTGCATCTATGGATTTGATCAACTGCAGATGGAAGATGTTGTTGTTGTTGTTAGGTGCCGTCGAGTCAGTATCCGACTCATAGCAACCGTCATAGGGTTTTCAATGGCTGGCTGTTTCGGGATTGCCTTGGGAGTGGATTGCCAGGTCCTTCTCCCATTTTTGCGGTGCTGGGAATCAAACTTGGGACCTCAGAGACTGCAGCGCAGCGCTCTGCCAACTGAGCTAAATCCCAGCCCGCAGATGGAAGATATATGGAAAAAATTACATACAAAAATTACATGCGCTGAATGTGTACGGGTTCTTTTCCCTGTATTCTGTAAACAGTACAGTAGGATTTATATTGTGTTTAGATGTTGGAAGTCATCTAGAGGGGATTTAAAGTGTACAGAGAAAGGATGTGCTGTAGTTACATGCAAATAATGTGCCATTTTATGTAAGGGGCTTGAGCATCCATGGATTTCAGTACCCATAGGGGGTCCTGGAACCAACCCCACATGGATAAAGAGGAACAGTTGTGGGTTTGTTATGGTGGCCTGAGCAGATTAAGACACCATTTTTCAACTGTGTTGGCAATTTAGACCTTGATGTAAATCAGTTTGGTAAAGTTTAACATAAAGTGTGGTATTATGACGATTTCTTCTTATTCCTCTTTTTGGTAATCTTAATATTTGGACATTTGCCAGTGTGGAATGGGAATAAGGATAATGATAATTCCCAGGGCTGGTGCAAATGAAAGGAAATGTATACTCTCAGATAGACATAGTAGAGGTGGAAATTAACGTGCTCATTGTAGGTAGCTGCTATTAGGTATCAGATACAAAATGCTTATACAGCCTTTGACCTAGAAAGTCTGCATTTAGTAGGAATTTATTGTGAAGAAATAATAGGAAGGGAAAGTCTATGAAGACAAATGTACCCAGTATAGAACTGGAAATCACTTTAAATAAGAAATTGATTGGATTGTGACACATTTGTGGTGTGTAGAGATGCTGTAGAGATAACGTAGAATTATTTCAACATCTTTCCCACCGTCTTTTGTGTGGTATTGGAGGGTTGAATCCAGTGTCCTGCACGTACTTTGCAAGTGCTCTACCATTGAGCTGCACTCTCAGCCCACTTTTTATTTTTTAGTTTGTGACAGGGGCTCCCTAAATTATGCAGGCTGCCTCTGGCTTCAGATTTGGAACCCTCCTGCCTCCGCATCCTGAGTTGCTGGGATTATAGTCCTGAGCCACTGTGCCCAGCTCTGTATTTCTCACTTTCAAGGTATTAAAATTTCAGTTTATTACAGTAATGGAGGTGAAAGAATTGGAAACACATCATGTTGTTACGATTATTTCTTTTGTTTTCTTTTCTTTCTTTTTTTTTTTTTTTTTTTTGTGATACTGGGGTTGAACCCAGGACCTCATGCTTGCGTGCTCTGCATGTGCTGGACCACTGAGCTGCACCTCCAGCCCATTTTTTTACTTTTTGAGACAGGGTCTCTCTAAGGTACGCAGACTGCCTCTGGTCTCGAACTTGCGATCCTCCTGCCTCTGCCTCCTGAGCCGCTGGGATTACAGGCTGGGATTACAGGCGTGCGCCACCACGCCTGGCCATGTTGTTATGATTATTTCTACTACTGCTTCTTTTGGTAAGCTTAGTACTTGGGTTTCTTTTCCCAGTTAGAAATGAACATATTAGAGCCTCTGGGTCCACGTTTTTGTAGTATCAGATCTATTAATGTCTAGTTAAGGCTAAGAATTTGACCCTTTCAATGAATACCTGAAATATCTCACTTTTTACCTCAGTTACTGATCAGCCTAGGTACTAGTTGGAACCTTAGGTTCTAAACATATCTTTGTATCAGCTTTCTAAGACTGTTGCTCGGAGTTTGCTGTGCCCTGTCATCCCGCCACTCAGGAGGCTGAGGCTAGAGGATGGAGAGTTCTAGGCCAGCCTGGGATACCTAGCCGGACCCTGTCACAAAAACAAAAACAAAAACAAAGAAGCCCACAGAAATGTTACTTGATGTTTTCAAGTTCCACTCAGAAATTATAGACAGATGTCACTGGGATCAAAATTTTTTCATCCTGTTGAATGCTATTCTGTTTCCCATTTCTTTCCTATAACAAAATGAAGATTAGTTTATACTTGAGGCAGTTATTCCTGTTTGTTTATGTAAATTTCAATATCTAGTTAAGAAAATGAAAAGTCTTGTTTAAAAAAGCCCTTTTATTGCCATGTCATTTGACTCTGTCTTTGGTTATTAAGAACATATTTCATCTCCTTTGGAGCGAGTAGTGTCAGAGGTCCTCAGGTGGGCAGTAGACTTAGCTGCTAGTGCTGGGCAATTTAAATGTTCATGAAAAGTTGATCAGCAGTGATAGTGTCATATGCAGAGTAGATACAGGGTTTTCCTCACATGTCATCTATTTCTTTAGCTACAGACAACCCTTTTAGCCACAATAACAGATGGACAATGCAGCTCCAATGGTTAGAATATCAAAGCCCCCATCATAAGAAGTTAGGCTTATGCTGTGCACTTACAACCCTGGTGGCCAGAGTTACTGTTTGGAATTGTTTGGTAACCAGTTTGTTGTTGTTAGGTGCCTTCGAGTTGAGTCCGACTCATAGTGACTCCGTGTATAACAGAAGGAAACACTCCCTGACACTGTGCCATGTCTGGCACTATATCAGTGCTTCTCTGCTATTCATGGGATTTTCATTGGCAGATTATTTTGGGAGTGGATTGCCAAGTCCTTCTCCCTATCCTGCAGCACCTGCTATTCCCAGGTGGTCTCCCGTCCAAGGACTTAACCAGGCCAACCCTGCTTGGCTTCCGATATCAGACAGGATCGGTGCCAGGGTGCTATGGCTGGAGACACCAGAAAGTTTAGCTGTGTGTTGTTGTTGTTGTTAGGTGCCGTCGAGTCACTATCCGACTCATGGCAACCCTCATTGGGTTTTCAATGGCTGTTTTGGGGATTGCCCTGGGAGTGGATTGCCAGGTCCTTCTCCCATTTTTGGGGTGCTGGGAATTGAACTCGGGTCCTCAGAGACTGCAGTGCAGCGCTCTACCAACTGAGCTAAATCCCAGCTAGCTATGTGTTAACATTTGTCAAATTAGAAAAAAAGATCTTAAAAAAATAATGATTTCATTTACTATATTTGGAAGGTTTAAGAAGGTTTGACCATAGGGACAGCCAGGTAGATAAATACGGTCGACACTTAGGTCACATTTTCCAATTCTTACAAATAATTTGAACTGTGACTATTTTTTGTTCTTGCCATCATTCTCTATGAAATGGGAAACCAGTCTGGTGCTTCTTCTGTAGGGAATTTAATGAAATATTTGAAGTGCCTGGAATAAAACACCACAACTTTAATAAAAGATGGAAAGCTCAAGTTTGCTCATTCCATTCGTAATTTTTCAATACTCTGCTAGAAGTGAGAATGGCAGTGGCACACATACTATTTTGTCTCCTTACCCAGCTTAGATTCTGAGGGAATAAGTAGTGCAGGATTGGGGTTCTTCCCAGAATCCATCCGTTGTAGCTTACCCTAGAGCCTTAATTCCCAGCATTTTTTTTGGATCTGTGGCATTCACTTTGTGTTTGGTTTTGCATCTCCATCCTTCATGACTCTAGCACCTACAACACCCACATCTCTCTCATCAGTGGAGAGCAAAGTGCTGTTATGTGAAATCCACAAATTATCACAATTAAATTCTCCTAATCAATCTTTAATCCTATTTATTGTTGTCATCATCATCTTTTTTGGGACAGGCACTCATTCTGTAGCCCAGGCTGGTCTTAAACTTATGATCCTCCTTTCAAGTGCTGGGATTACAGGCATATGCCACCACATCTGGCTTAACCTTTAATTTTAACTAATGACTACCAGACCTTTTCTGGACCATTAGCAAGCTGCATGATTACATTGTTTTTTGGAATATATTTAAAAATCTCGATCAGTTAAAATGTTTAAAAATTTGTAATGGTATAACCAGGCACTGTGGTGCAAGCCTGTAATCCCTGTGACTTGGGAGGCTGAGGCAGGAGGATCGCCAATTTGAGGCCAGAGGCAGCTTGTGCAACTTAGCAAGACCCTCTTTCAAAATAAAATATATAAACAGGCTGGGGATGTGGCTCAGTAGTGGAGCACTTACCTAGCATGTGCAAGACCCTAGGTTCAACCTTAGTACCACAGGAGGGAAAAAGAAAAAGAAAAACAAAATTTATGATACAGTATAAGAAGTAGCCATAAAGAGTGATATTTGTATCCAGTGTGCATTTTTTATGCAAGAAAAGTGGACAAGAAATATTTAAAATATTTAATATTATAGATAAGTCCTAGCCTAATATTCTTTGGGGCTGGGATTTAGCTCAGTGGGTAGAGCGCTGCACTGCAGTCTCTGAGGTTCCGAGTTCAATTCCCAGCACCGCAAAAATGGGAGAAGGACTGGCAATCCACTCCCAAGGCAATCCCAAAACAGTCAGCCATTGAAAACTCTATGAGAGTCGCTATGAGTCGGATACTGACTCGACAGCACCTAACAACAACAACAATGTTCTTTATAGAGGTTATATAGAAGCAGTAGTGTTTTATGAGGGGCTTCAAAATTGTTGTTGTTAGGTGCTATCAAGTCGGTATCTGACCCATAGCGACCCTATGTTCAACAGGCGAAACACTTGTCAGTGCTTCTCTGCTATTCATAGGGTTTTCAATGACTGATTGTGTTTTGGGAGTGGGTTGCCTGGTCCTTCTCCCAAGCCTACAGCACCTGGTGTTCCCAGGCAGTCTCCCATCCAAGTACTAGCCAGGCCCAACCCTGCTTAACTTGTGAGATCTGACGGGATCAGACGCTACAGTGGTACTGCTGCAGGCGCTTCAGAGTTAGCTTTCCGTAAATGTCATAAGTTGATTATAAAATAGAGAAATTGCAAGGTTAACTACATGGCAGAAATGGTATGATTGTCATTTCTTGGCTTTCTGTGTTTCACAAGTAACCGTGGTCTCCGTGGTTGTATGGTGATATGTATGTGCAATCTCCTTGGCTGTCCTTCACCATGCTCAGATAGTGAAATTCTTCTCTCTGTGGTACAGAAAGGTGGCATGTGCTTGGCTCCTAGGGTATTGATCTGTTTCTCTGGTGGATGCCAGGCAGACAAAACTCATGGGAAGTAGGGCAAGCACCTCCAGGTGAATGATCCTCGTAATCTCTGGAGGTCAATTAGAGCCAATTACTTCACCCTTTTAATTTTAGTCGGCTATTTTCAAACCTTTTACTAGATCGTTAATGACTGGCGAAATTGGTTTGAGTTGGACCTCCTTCAGTGCTAATGAGCAGTAAAGTGGACCCCAAGGTGAGATGTCTGAAGAAGGAGAAATGCGGTGGAGTCCAGACTCATTCACAAATTAGAACATGAATGAGCTCCTAGAATCTAAGGGAGGTTCAGTTCCTTTCTCTAACATACGTATCCACCTAGTGTTCAGTACTGTCTCTTTATCACTTAGTGTTATTTTGGGAAGAAAACTTATCTCATGGCATAGATTTGTCTAACATCATTGGAAGAAGATAATCAACTGGGATGCAAGCCTTTAGTTCTACTGAATTTTTAGTCCAGGGCTTGAATTGTGGTCATACTCTGTTCTGTGTAAAAAATATTTTGATTCTTGGTTTCTGTGTTATTTTATGTGTGGAACTTCAGTGTCACCTGATATTTACCACCACCTCCTCCTCCTCCTCCTCCTCCTCCTTCTTCTTCTTTTGGTGGTACTGGGGGTGGAACCCAGGGCCTCTCGCCTGCATGCTTTGCAAGTGCTGGACCACTGAGCTGCACCCTCAGCCCTTTTTTTTTTTTACTTTTTGAGACAGGGTCTTGCTAAGTTATACAGACTGCCTCTGGTCTCGAACTTGCGATCCTCTTGCCTCTATCTCCCGAGCCGCTGGGATTACAGGCGTGAGCCGCTGGGATTACAGGCGTGCGCCGCCGCGCCCAGCATATATTTACTACCTTCTTAATGTGATATAACTTAGTTCTTAACATTATTATTCTGACTTAGTGTAAGCTGTATGTATGTGGAAATGTCTTGAAAGAAATAGATTCTCTCCTCTGATTCTTTAATCCTTTTATTTAAAAACACAAAAGTAACCACCAAAAAAATTATGAAGGTAGATTGACTTTGCTGGGCGCCGTGGGACACCCCTGTAATCCCAGCAGTTTGGGAGGCAGGAGGATCACCAGTTTTGAGGCCAGAGGCAGCCTCTGCAACTCAGTGAGACCCTATCTCAAAATAAGAACTAAAAAAGGGACTTGGAGGTACAGCTTAGTGGTGGCACGCTTGCCTACCATGTGTGAGGCCCTGGGTTCAGCCTTCAATACTGAAAAAAAAAAAAGAAAAAGAAAAAAAGATTGGTTGTAATGGAAACAGCTGCCTGTGGTAGAGTAACTATTTTATTTCGAAAGGAGCTTTTTCTTTGAACATGTGACTCCAGAAATCCAGAAAAATGGAGCTACAGGTGACAGGTGACTGCTCACACGTGTTGAGTGCTGCCTTGCTTCCCTTTTCTGTTCAGATTGGCTGGTGCTGAAGTTTTAGTCTAGTCTTGACGGTATATGTCTTTGTACCCCTTAGTGTCTTCTCATGCCTACAGCCGTAGCCCTGTGGCATCTGATGCTGTCAGATCTTGGAAGCTAAGCAGGATCGGGCCCAGTTAGTCCTTGGATGGGAGACCACCTGGGAACACCTGGTGCTGTAGGCTTAGGAAACAGACCTGGCAACCCACTCCCAAAAATCAATCTGCCATTGAAAACCCTATGAACAGCAGAGAAGCACTGACAATAGTGTTTCGCCTGTTGTACCCAGGGTTGCTATGAGTCAGATACCGACTCAATGGCACCTAAACAACAAGAAGTGTCTTCTCAGGATTCCTACTTCTGGTTTGATCTGATCGCTATTGCAGGCACCAAGCAGCCTGGCTTGATATATGGGGTTCAGGGAGGAAAAGTTTCAGATTCTAGAAGAGGCTTTGGTTGGGAATGGTCAAACAGATGACATAGAAGCTAGGCTTTGCCTGGGGAAGCTGCATTCAAGGTCTGCTTCCTCTAGCTGAACCTCTTGACTGTGGGGAATTGGAGGCATTGGACGGAATGGGAAGAAATAGGTGTTTTAATGAGATTTGGACTGTGAGTTTGGACATGTCATACATTTGAAATGTGTGAGAGAGGAGATAGGGCATGGAGGCAAGCAGCTTTTTTTCTTTTTCCTAAAAAAAGTTTACTGTGTTACGGAATTTACTGTTTCCTCAACATTTTTATATGTATATTTTTTTCACAGTTTATTGGTTGCCTTTTAGCTCTGTTCATGACATATTTTGAGGTAATAAAGTTTAAATTTTCTTCTGTAGCAAAACCTGTCAATCATTTTTTCCACAGTTTCTACTTTAATCGTTTCTTAGAAAGCACATTCTTATGGAGTGTCAGAAAGGAAATGCCGAGACCTTGGTGAGAAATATCCCCTTTCATGCAGGGCCTTGTACGGGCCATGTTTAAAGGTTCTGGTCTTTATTGCGAGAACAGTGCTTCTTGAGTGTTTAGATACTGGCGTATGGCACGAATATAGTGAGCAGAAGTTAACTGAAGCTGGCCCCCCTGCTAAAGAAAACCTCAGTGGAACTTTTCAGAGGAGAGTTGGATTTGCTGAGTAGGCAAGGACGCAGTAGATGATCCAGGCCCTGGTGATTAGCACGTGTGCCCAGAGCGCATAGAAGAGCATCTTTGCCTGCAGTCCTATGAACTAAACATCCTTTCTTCCTCCTTGCTTGTGTGTGTGCGCTAGCAGGCATGTGTGTCTGCGTAGGAGGCGGCTCTCATGCTTTCTACCTTAGGAGTAATTTGTGAACAGTCTGTTATTCTCTTGGTCTCTGTATTAGAAAATTGCAGCCATGAAATCTATGTTAAGATTATAAAAACAGGATACACGGTTTGATTTTATATAACATTCTAAGGATGTATTAATGTATCTCATTGAACTTTTAGCATCTCCAAAGGTTTCCTCTGGGTGTGGTGTCACACGATCTGTTCTGATTCTTATACATAACGCATATATTAATAAAACTGGATTCTATCCCAGTGTAATCAGGAAGGAAGCTGTCTGAACCGTATAGTGGAACTGCAATGAAAAACTACGGTATTCCTGGAATTACGTTAGGATGTGATGCGGTCCCTCCCTCTGTTTATTAATTAGTGGAGTTGTAATGAGACTCCCCCCATGCCTTTAGGGATGCTGATCCGTGGGCATCCAAGCAGGATTTTAGTTGTGTTTTAGAGCCTTCTGTGTAAAGGTGGGGAGGGATTGGTGTTTCAGGTGGTGGCAGGTGAGCTTCCTGCCAAGTTGGCAGAATGGGAACAGGACTCTTCTGAGTTGCCATCTGTTTGCGGCTGATAGGGAACCAGCAGAGATTTCTGAGGAGTGATGAACTGTTCTGTTTGTGTTGAAATATTTAGGAATTAATGTTAACACTGTGCGAATCAGGCCTGAACATTACTGGGCAGGTTGGGGGAGTAAACTGGGCGGACTTTTTTGTTACTGCTAAATGCAGAAGATGGCTGCCTCATTCAGCACACCCCACCCCTCACCCCGCAGCAGGTGGACTCTTCTCTGCCAACCCGACTCACCCCTTGAGTCAGTCCCAGGCCAGGGATGTGTCATTCACTTACCTTTTGTACGTGGCCCACGGTGTGTGCCTGAGGGGGTTCCATCTCTGTACCTCTTTTGGTATGTCCTTTTTTTTTTTTTTAATTGTGGTAAAATATATCTAACAGAACTTACCATTTTAAGCATTTTAAGTGTACAGTTCAGTGGCATTAAGTATGTCTGTATTGTGCCACCATGTTGTATCATTTTTAAACCCAGTCTTTTTTTTTTTTTTTTTTGATAGGATTTCCCTATGTAATTCAGGCTTGCCTCAAGCTCATGATTTTTTCTGCCTCAGCCTCCTGAGTGCTGGGAAGCATAGGCGTGCAGCACCACGCCTACCTTAACCAAGTGTTGTTGTTAGATGCCCTGGAGTAGGTGTCCAACTCACAGCGACCTTATGTATGACAGGCGAAACCGTATTGTTAGTGCTTCTCACCTATTCATAGAATTTTCAGCGGCTGAATTTTTTGGGGAGGGGTGGGGTGTGGGTTACCGGGTCCTTCTCCCAAGCCTACAGCAGTTGGTATTTCCAGGTGGTCTCTCATCCAAGTACCAACCCTGCTTAGCTTCCGAGATCCGATGGGATCGGACGCCACAGGGGTACAGCTGCAGGCAGCTTAACCAAGTACTTTAACATAATTAAAAAAAGAGTCGATGCTACTTCTGTGTATACCAGATATGAATGAGAAATCATCCCTGTGCTTTGTCTTACAGAATGTCACTTTGGTTTTTTAATCTTACATTTACTTCTTATGGGTGTTGATTAGGTGAGGGATGCTATGCTCACATTTCTTCTGGTGTTAATTTCCTGCCCTTGCACTTGGGGAAGTTCTCCTTTCTGGGCATGGGATTTTGAAGGTATCCCCGAAACTTTGCTTTGTGTCTCTTGTATTGTACTCTCAAAGCAACAGTGTGGAGTAGAGAGCAATGCATTTCTACTTTAACCTAGCATTCGTTGGTAAATTAACTACAAGTTAATCTGTGACCCAAGGGCCTGCAGAAAATTGCTTAGAATCTCAGCTGTGGCCTGGTAAGGAGCAGCATGTGACTCCTGTTGGGTTTGGGACGCTGTAGCTTTCTGTCTTGACTTTTCCAAAACAATCAATGAAAAAGGCCTGCAGCCAGGTGTGGTGTCCAAGGCTGAGGCAGGAAGATTGCAAATTCAGGGGTAGAGGCAGCCTGTGCAATTTAGTGAAGCCCTGTCTGAAGATTCAAAGAAAACAAAACCAGAACAACAACAACAAAAACACCATGCTGGGAGTGCAGCCCACGGGTAAAGATACTTGCTTTGTATGCGTGAGACCCTGGACTCAACCCCTCCATCCTGGAAGAAATAATAAAGCTCCAGAGCCCTCTTAGTCAAGGAATTCTGGATTACAAGTAAAGGATACCTAATTGAATTAACTTATGCCTAAAAGGGAATTGGAAGGATTCTGTGCTGTCTGCAGAATCTAGGCCGGGAGCCGAGACTGGGAGACTGGATGGCAGGGGCCTGGGAAACGCCTTCTCTCCCTTGGCTCTCTCCCCTTGCTCAGCTTCCTTCCCTCAGCACTTCTGAGGTACTCTCTTCGGTCACAGATGCATCCTCTACTCCCTGGTCCCGGGAGAACAACCTGGCTGCCAGATCCCTTGAGTTTCTAGAATTCTAGGTGTTCCAGAATTTCCAGGAAAAACTGATGCGTGGTTACAGAAAGTGGCCATTCATGGTCACTGGGGAAAGGATGAGAGCTGTTAAGAAGAGGTCAGGGAGGCTTAGCAGAAGGACAGCCCTGCTACAATGTACGGTTGGCAAATATCAAGAGACCCAGGCTGTGAAAGGGCCAAAGCCTTGTATTAAAAATGAAAGCAAAGTCAGGTGGGGTGGCACATGCCTGTAATCTCAGCACGCCTAGCACTTGGGAACCTGAGGTAGGAAGATTGTGAGTTCTAGACCAGCGTGGATTACATAGTGAGACCCAGGAAGATTGTGAGTTCTAGACCAGCGTGGATCACATATTGAGACCCTGTCTCAAAAAACAAAACAAAACCAACCAACCAACAAACAAAACTAAAGAAAAACACACACGAGGCATAGTACCGATAGTCCCACGAACTTGGGGAACCCAGCCAGGAGGATTCCTTGAGCCTAGGTGTTTGAGACCAGCCTGGCCAAACCCTGTAAGCCAAAAAACCCCAAAGCACAGAAAAAGGAAAAACTGAATTAAAATGTCACCACCACTAGCAAAAAACATCTAGTAAGTTAAAGAGATGAACCTCCTAAACAAAATCTGGGATTTTTTTTTTTTTTTTTTTTTTTTTTAGAAATAATATTTTACTAAAAACTTTCCAGACCTTTTACAAATATGCAGGCACTCTTTCTTTCTTTTCATGTATTCTGAAACTGGGGCAAGTTAGAAGTGATTTTAGTGTACTTCTGATTTTCTTTCTATTCTCACCTTGACCTCATCTGCTCAAAGTGTGGATTCCGAGTTCCAGTCAAAAGGCTTGCAGTTAATGCTGGAAGCACTCACAGTAATGCTGGGCATGGCACGGTGTTGGGTAGTGTTTCAGTCTGTTGTACATAGGATATCTGTGAGTCGGACCTGACTTGATGGCATCTAACAACAATAAGGTATGATTAACAGTGAAACTTGAAAGCAAGTGGTTTTTATTTTCTAGGTGTATAGATTGTGGGTTAAGAAATCCACTAGTAGTAGACCAGTGGAGTGTGCTGAGTTTTGCTTAGAACCACAACCTGAATGCTCTTTTAGTTTAAAACTAAGATGCATTTTAAAAAGATGAAAAGCTTGGAAGGAAACCTGAAAGGTCTAAGTAAAAGAGAAATATACTCAGTGGAACTAAAGAACATACAAATTAATCTCTCTTACTGTTTTGCCTCTGTTTGAAACTTTTTGATATCAAATAGACACAGCTGGTTTTTCATAACATTTTCCCAAAAGCTCTTAAATTCAGTGATTTTGAAGAAATTGTTTTCCTTTTGTCTGAACACAGTGTATTGCCGTATACATAGTACATGTGAACACACACATTCACACAGGTTGCATTTTTTTTTTTTTTTGTGGTACTGGGGGTTGAACCCAGGGCCTCACGCCTGTATGCTTTACAAGTGCTGGACCACTGAGCTGCACCCCCAGTCCATTTTTTTTTTTTTTTTTCTTTTTGAGACAGGGTCTCGCTAAGTTATGCAGATGGCTTCTGGTCTCGAACTTGCTATCCTCCTGCCTCCGCCTCCTGAGCCCCTGGGATTACAGGTGTGTGCCACCACACCCAGCTTGTGTAATTATGAGCTGCATGCAAATGGGCCAGCCTTATATTTTGTGTGCACAGCGTTTGGCATCTTATCCTAGGAGAGGATATGTTCATGTGTCTTTTTTTTCCTTTTCATTTCTTGCAGTGCTTGGGGGCTGAACCCAGGGCCTGGCACATGCTTTGCAAGTACTCTGTCACTGGGCTGCACCTCCAGGCCATTTTTTATTTTTTATCTTGAGGTAGCGTCTCACTACATTATGCAGGCTGTCTCTGGCCTTGAGCCTGCAATCTTCTTGTCTCCACCTCTTGAGTCGCTGGGATTACAGGAGTGAGTCACCATGCCCGACATGTTCTTGTTCTCTCTCTCCCTCTCCCTCTCCCTCTCCCTCTCCTTTGCTCTTTCTCTCTCTCACTCTTTCTCAGTCTCTCTCCCTCTTTCTGTACTGAGGAGTTGAACCCAAAGCCTCAGACATGTGTTTTGCAATTGCTCTACCCCTAGCCCAGTTTTTACATTTTTTAAATTTGGAGACAGAGTCTTGCTAAGTTATGCAGGCTGCTCTGGCCTTGAACTTGCAATCCTCCTCGCTCCACCTCCCAAATGGCTGGGATTACAGGTGTGCGCCCCGGTGCCCAGCTTGTTCATGTTTCTTAATCGGTAGATTTAGAGTTGAGAAACAATCCTAACAATCAGTGACAACTTAATAATGACTGGTTACCTGAGTTGGTCGTACTGCAACCCTACTCCTCCATAGAGAACACTGACGTGTGAGCTCTGGGTGTTAAACTGGTAACTTTTGTAATTTGGAGGCTTAAACTGGAGTATACAAAAGTAACCAGAGCCTAAAGAACATGAGTAAAGAGGACCTTTCTATGACATGGCATTTACAGTTTTCCTAGGCATCACGGAAGCACAAGGAATTAAATGATCTTTGAAAAAAAGTGCTTTAAAAGAGGGAGTGTACAATATATAAGGTCGGATCTAAGTTACAGGTTCCTTAACGCTGGCAGCTATGTTATGATAGGAGATCGGGAGTTATGTGCACATAAACTGTCCCTGGGCTGTGATCACACAACGTTCCTACTGCAGCTCGCTGTATACAACAGAAGATATTCTTGTGTCTTTCCGTGAAGGCTCAGGCTTGAAAAGAATTTAGGATTTTTTTTTCCCCATGGCTCAAAGTCTAATGAATATTCTGCAACATAAATCAGAAGCTATGCTTTTGGTTTTGTTAAGGAAATAAAAAACATTTCCAGTTACTACAGTTCAACTACAGTTGTTGTTGTTGTTGTTAGGTGCCGTTGAGTTGGTATCCGACTCATAGCGACCCTCTGTACCACAAGGGAAACACTATTGCCAGTGCTTCTCTGCTGTTCATAGGGTTTTCAATGGCAGATTGATTTTTGGGAGGGGGTCGCCAGGTCCTTCTTCCAAGCCTACAGCTTCTGGTGTTCCCAGGCGGTCTCCCATCCAGGTACTAACCAGGCCCGACCCTGCTTAGCTTCCGAGATCTGACGGGATCTGATGCCACAGGGCTACCGCTGCAGGCCTCAACTACAGTAATGTCCTGTATAAGCAATGTCTACAGAGTGTGCTAACCGAGCTTCCTGAAGAGCCTTCACGTGGTTCTTGGGCACCGGTTAGGTAGGCTTTCACCTGCAGAATAAGATACATCATGGAGTTCCAGCAAAGCGTTAGAAAATCTGCACATTTGCCTTTTCTGACATTTTCACTTCCGGTGAGAATTTCTCATCTGGATAACTATCCATGAGATCGGGTGCCAGGAAAAGAGGTGCTTTTCGATAGTCGCTAAGAACCTGTGTTTAACTGGAAACCACGGGGTCTTTCATAATGTTAAACTGAAAAGATGAGGTTGGGGATAGCCAGGTTCTTGTTGTTGTTGTTGTTAGGTGCCGTCGAGTCGTGTCCGACTCATAGCGACCCTCACAGGGTTTTCCATGGCTGACTGGTTCGGGATTGCCTTGGGAGTGGATTGCCAGGCCCTTCTCCCATTTTTGCGGTGCTGGGAGTTGAGACTGCAGTGCAGTGCTCTACCAACTGAGCTAAATCCCAGCCCTAGCCAGGTTCTTAGCAGATTATGAAATGATGATAGTAATAGGCCCAGGCCGTAAAGGTGAACCAGGACCAGCGTAGAAATGCTCTGACGGGAATGTGGTGAGTCTGGAGTCCTTTAGCCTCTCACTTGCAGTGACGGGGCCAGCTGTGGGCCTCACAGAGCTTTGTGATGCCCATCTACAGAAGGTTTGACATTTCCGAATCCTTTGAAGTATTTTATAAAGTGAGGTTTGTAAAGACCTAGAGCCTTGCAAAGTTCTTGTACAGCGGAGGTGAATTTTCTGACCAAACACAATGTTGTGACATGGCAAAGAGCAAATTGTAGGTTAACAGAATGTACAAAGTTCCTGGCCAATTAAACCTTCCGGAGCTTCCAAGTTCATTAAATCTAGTGACTCCTGCAGTTCCCAGCATCACAGGCAGAGCAAGCTGAAGACTAAGCTCAACACACAGCTCCCAGTGATCTTAGTCATAGTGGTGGCATCCTTCCTGGGTGTAGAGTTTCCAAAAAAATCAGAGTCTGTAGACGCCAACAATGGGAGACACCATGAGCTGGAAAATAACAATGATTTCTAGTGCAGCTCTTGCAAAATTAAAAGCAGAAAGAAAGACATTTTCTACTCCAGCCCCCCTTGCTCCCTTTAGCATTGGTATCTCATCGACTAACAGGCAAATATTATTACAAGCCACCAAGAAGACCGAGATTGATGTCTCAGTAAGAAATAGAACCATCACAGCAGGGTATACCAAATTTCTTTCCCGTGCTGTAGCCTTTTGTTGACTCTCTGTCTGAAGAATCTTTACATTTTCAAGTTCTTGTTCCAACTCCATTACGTATGTGTGTACATTCCAGTGATGAAGACAGCTCATTTAGTCATCTCTGGAGCACTTCTTATAAGAATATAAATTTGGCCGGGCGCGGTGGCGCACGCCTATAATCCTGGTGGCTCGGAGGCAGGAGGATCGCAAGTTCGAGACCAGAGGCAGTCTGTGTAATTTAGCGAGACCCTGTCTCAAAAAGTAAAAAAATGGGCTGGGGGTGCAGCTCCGTGGTCCAGCACTTGCAAAGCATGCAAGCGTGAGGCCCTGGATTCAACGCCCAGTACCGTAAAAAAAAAAAAAAAAAAAAAAATTTGTTCATCCAGGTCTTCAGGAATGGTTGACTTCACCAGCAACTGGACCATCCCTGTGAATGTGTGGGAAGGGCCAACTGGTACACACAAGAGAAGTAACAAACATGCCGTCAGTGATGTATAGGAAATAGGGCAGGTAGAACTCGCATACTTGGAGCAGGATTGTTGATCAGCACTGAAGCCACCCACACTGTCCCAAGATTCAGTAATGGAAGAAGCAGCAATATGACCAGAATTTCCAAAATGGGAGCTTGGATTCCCATTGTCAGGCCAGCAAAACCTTCAATTCCAAGAAGAAACCCAAACAGAACAAAAAGAAAAAGAAAAAACCCAGAAGCAAAATGCAGAGGACGTCAACACAGATAAAGGCTGGAAAAGAGGCAAATTCCACAACCGAAACCACGTTCACTGTGGCATCTTCATCATCTTGTTCATCTGATTTTTCTCCTGGATGTTGTGATGATGAATTAGGGAACAATGTGGAAAGTGGCGAAGAAGGAAACATATCCTTGGATGCCCACACTTGGCCGTGGTATTCCAGCACTGACTCCTCGTTCCAGCCTTCCATCTCTTTCATACTGGCCTCTGGGGCCACCCACACCCACGCACCCCACTTCACCACCACCTGTCAGGGATTGAATCACTGAGTTTGGGGTTTGGCGGTGGGTCTCCACGATTGTGAATGGGGCCACGGCTGGCCAGAACCTGGAGTTTACTTTTGATAAGATCAAATTTCTTAGTAAAATAAATTATATTAATTGAACGATTTGTCTCTGTGAGTCAGATTCTTTGAAATGAAACTCTTCCTTTGAACAGTTTGTCGCTGCAGGTCAGATTCCTAAATTTTGATGGACTTATGAAAGTTAAGGTTTTTGTAGTATTTGAGAAAAATTTCACGTCACTTCTAATAGACATTTATTTCAAGATACATTGCAGCTTATTATTGTCAACATTGCAGAAGTAACAGACATTGGCTTCTTGAAACAGTATAATTTGTTATCCATTGTTCTTTTGTGTGTGTGTGTGTGTGTGTGTGTGTGTGTTACTGAGGTTGAACCCAGGGCCTCCTGCTTGCATGCTCTGCAAGTGCTGGACCACTGAGCCTCACCCCCAGCCCATTTTTTAACTTTTTGAGACAAGGTCTCACTAAATTTTGCAAAGTGCCTCTGGTCTTGAATTTCCGATCCTCCTGCCTCTGTCCCCTGAGTTGCTAGGATTACAGGTGTGTGCCACTGCCACTGCAATCAGCGAGTAAAAATGTGTTAAATTATACTTTATGTGCACGGGAAGAGCTTGCTATCAGAAGGAATCCTTTTTTTTTTTTTTTTTTTTGCGGTACTGGGGGTTGAGCCCAGGGCCTTGCGCCTGCATGCTTTGCAAGTGCTGGACCACTGAGCTGCACCCTCAGCCCATTTTTGTACTTTTTGAGACAGGGTCTCGCTAAGTTACGCAGACTGCCTCTGGTCTCGAACTTGCGATCCTGCTGCCTCCGCCTCCCGAGCCGCTGGGATTACAGGCGTGCGCCACTGTGGGATCGGCTCAGAATGAATCCTTTTGTGAACCTTTTTCTAAAATCTCATATAATTTGGTAAATTTGAATTTTTCTCACCTCACATTCACTCAAATCAGGTTTTCCAGCGGATTGTCCTTCCTTGCTCTCATTTTATCTCATCAGGGCCACTGGCAGATCACACACTGCTGACTTCTGAAGTTATGAAAAATAGCAATTTCTGTTTTGGTAGTTTGATGATTCACATAGACACCCTCTGTGAATTTGAGAAGTCTCTATGAATTGAAATGAAGTTGCAGTGGAACGCCTTGTGTATATTGTGAACCTATACGCAGTAATCCAAGAAGAATGGGAAGTATCATTTAGTGATTGCAGTCGTTTTTTTCCCCCCTTCTCTGTGCTAGAGATCAAGTGCTAGGCAAATAGTCTACCACTGAGCTACACCCTCAGCCCTAGTGATTGCCGTTTTGAACCACTCTTTCTTGAGTGAATATCAGAACAATGGCTAAGAGTCATGATGCTTTGACATCAGTTCTCTGACACTAGCTGGGTGTCTTGCAGTTCAACTGAATTCTGACTGTACCCACCTGGACTTAATGTCAGACCTACAGGTTTTAGGACTCCGTTTCCACAAAGCTATTCTCAGAGCAGATGGGGGCTGCAAGTCTTGGGGCTACCTGTACTTCTTACCACTGGTAATAAATTTGGAGGTTCTCACCACCTTGTCTGATGGGATAATTTCAACTCACTGAAAGCACTGTACTGTCCCAGTCAGGATAAAGTATACAACTCAGTGACAGCCAGATGGAAGAGACACGCAGGGCAAGGCTTGGGAGGGTCCTGGCCGCTGAGCTCCGGTGCCTTGTCTCCAGAGAGTTCTGATGCACCGATGGGTTCATTAACCAGGAAGCTCTTTGGGCTTCAGTGTCCATAGTGTGGTGTCATGGTACCACACTGCTTTCATGACTGAGCAAAACCTTCAGTCCCTCTTCTTCCCTAGAGGACAGGGGTGCGGTTGAAAATTTTCAACCCTTTTGTCACAGGCTAAGTCTTTCTGGAATAGCCAGCTCCTCCCTTGAAACTATCTAAGGACCTGCTCGTGGGTTACCACAAACTCACGTCTAGCTCTATAGGAGTTCACCAGGAATAACAAAAGACCCTCCTGTCACCCAGGAAATTCCAAGGGCTTTAGAACCTCTGTGTAGGGAATGGGCTGAGATTTGGCTCAGTTGGTGGAGCACTGCGCTGCAGTCTCTAAGGTCCCGAGTTCAATTCCCAGCACCACAAAAATGGGAGAAGGGCCTGGCAATCCACTCCCAAGGCAATCTCGAGACAGTCAGCCATTGAAAACCCTATGAGGGTCGCTATGAGTCGGATACCGACTCGATGGCACCTAACAACAACAACAACAACAACAGTGTAGGGAATGTTGGCAAAAACTCAGAATTTTTTTTTTTTTCCCCTAGTACTGGGGTTGAACCCAGGGACATACCCATGCTAGGCAAGTGCTTCACCACTGAGCTGCATTCCCAGCTTCTTTTTTATTTTTGGGGGTAAAGTGTCACTAAGTTGTGCAGGTTGTTTCTGGACTTGAACCTGCGCCACCTCCCTAGACCCCCCCCCCCACTCTCCCCACCCACCTCAGCTGGCACCGTAGCTGGGACTAAGGTGTGCATCATGGCACCCACCCCCGGTCATGATTTAGATAAACATACGTTCGTTCATTTATTGCTTGCTTGCTTGATTGATTGATTGTACTGGGGGTTTGAGCCCAGGGCCTTATGCATGCGTTGTAAGTGCTTTACCACTGAGTTGCACTCCTGGTCCGTTTTTCACTTTTTATTTTGAGGCAGGATCTCTCTAAGTCACACAGGCTACCTCTGGCTTTGAACTTGGAATCCTCCTGCCTCTGCCTCCTGAGGTATGCACCAAATAAGCTCAGCAAACCTTGGGTTCATGCCAGAAATTTCAGATGATATTTAGATGTGGTGTTTTTTCTGCATAAGGATGGCAGTTGATGCTATCAGAGGTCCCCAAGGTGGAACCAGGAGATAAGAGGGTCTTGGATAGAGCTCTGGGGAAGGCCAGCATTTGACAGCTAGGTAGAGGCTAAGGGAATGAGGAATGCTCAGTGAAGTAGAAGGAAAACAAGGAGAGCTGATGATCATAGAAGCTAAGGAGAAAGGATATTTCTAGACCAGTGCTCTCCAGTAGAATTTTCTGTGATGATAGAAATGATCTGTATCTAGATCTGTGTTTTCAGTAAAGTAGCTACCAAATACACATAACTATTGAGCTATTGTAATGTAGCTAGTACAACCAAATTTATATTTTTATTGTACTTAATTTAAATAGCTGTACATGGTTAGCAGCTACTATTTTATAAAGTGCATTTGGAAGTGACACCCTGTCAGTAAGTTAAGAGGACAAACAATACAGGTATACTTTTCCCTCTTAGCCACTGGGCTTTAGGGCTGAAATTTCGTTGTTGTTAACAACAGCAAGACTGTAGGATATTCCCCACAGAGAACTTGTGTTATTGGGGTAGTCTAAGAACCTTTATGTCTGCACCATAGCACCTTAGCATTCGATCCCACCCGATCCTGGAAGCAAAGCATAGTTGGCCTGGTTAGTCCTTGGATGGGAGACCGCCTAGGAATGCCTGGTGCTGCAGATTGGGGAGAAGGACCTGGCAATCCACTCCTGAAACAATCCACCATTGAAAACCCTATGAATAGCAGAGAAGCACTGACAATAGTGCCGGGCATGGCACAGTGTCGAGGAATGTTTCGTTCTATTGCGCATAGGGGCTGGGATTTAGCTCAGTGGGTAGAGCACTGCGCTGCAGTCTCTGAGGTCCTGAGTTCAATTCCCAGCACCGCAAAAACGGGAGAAGGGCCTGGCAATCCACTCCCAAGGCAATCCCGAAGCATTCAGCCATTGAAAACCCTATGAGGGTCGCTATGAGTCGAATACCGACTGAGGTCCCGAGTTCAATTCCCGACTGAGGTCCCGAGTTCAATTCCCAGCACCGCAAAAACGGGAGAAGGGCCTGGCAATCCACTCCCAAGGCAATCCCGAAGCACTCAGCCATTGAAAACCCTATGAGGGTCGCTATGAGTCGAATACCGACTCGACAGCACCTAACAACAACAACAATTGCGCATAGAGTCACTATGAGTTGGACCCTATTTGACAGCACCTTACAACAAGAACCTTTAGAGAGCTTTGAAATTGGAGCTGGCTTAACAACCAAATAACATCTTGGGCCTCAGAGGTAGGATCCAGTTATTCATCATCAATTATTTAGGGAATATAAATATTGTGAAAATGAGAGTTATTTGATGAAAAGTCTAAAAAATAAAGGCAAAGGATATAAATTCCTTAAGTGTATTAATGAGGGTTGGGTTTAGCTGCATATTTAGGAAAAGCTCAAAGAAGTGGTTTTTACTAGATGATTGCCTGCAGCTGTAGCACTGTGGTGTCTGATCCAGTTAGATCTTGGAAGCTAAGCAGGGTTGGGCCTGGTTAGTACTTGGATGGGAGACCTCCTGGGAACACCAGGTGCTGGAGGCTTGGAAGATGGACCTGGCAACCCACTCCCAAAAATCAATCCGCCATTGAAAACCCTATGAACAGCAGAGAAGCACTGACAATAGTGTTTTGCCTGTTGTACATAGGGTCGCTATGAGTCAGATACCAACTCAACAACACCTAACAACAACAACTAGATGAATGTCTACCTTTTGTGAAGACATCAGGAAGCAGAAGCAGACAGCACAGGGTTGAGGTGGTGTTTCTTGGTCATTGGGGTCCCAAGATCCCTTTGTCTTTCTCTCACAAAATTTAACATCAGAGTTCCTGAAGTTGGAAGTGGCTGTCATACTCCACAATCACATGATGACCAAGCAGGAAGAGGAGAGAGGTGGGAGTGGCACAAGGACTGACCTTCCAGCCAAGGCAGTCACCTTCAAAGATCCTTCTTGGAAGGAAGAACAGCTTGACTTCCGGTTACATTTTATCACCTACACCTAATTAGGGGCTGGGGTTTGGTTCAGTTGGTAGAGCGCTGCTCTGCCCTGGATTCTATCCCCAGCCCGGCAAAAATTGGAGAAGGACATGGCAATCCACTCCCGAGAAACAATTGGCCATCGAAAACCCTATGAATAGCAGAGAAGCACTGACATAGCCTGGCACAGTGTCGGGCAGTGTTTCATTCTCTTGTGCATAGACTTACCGTGAGTTGGACTCGACCCGACGACATCTAACAACAACAATTAATTACAGGAGAGCCTGGGAAATGAGGTTTTTTTATCTGGGAATTTTGCTGTCCCAAATAAAATGGGTTCCATTGGCAAGCAAGAAAACGAGAGTGGATGTTGGGTCGATGTGCTGGTGAGGAACACAGTGCTTCACGCAGTGTAGAGGAGCACCGGTGTTCTCATTCCTTGGCGTTCTGTCCCTGGCGGCACCTGTTGCCACAGATACTGCGCCATCATCCTCCTTGGCATCCGGAGGCTTCCATGCAAGCGCTGGTGCGTTTGCACGGCCTTTACAACAATCGCTTTCCGTTCTCAGAGATAGTTTGGAGAGTTAGCTGTGGGCTGCCTGTTGCTCAGGCTCAAGGTCTTGATAATAAGCCTAGAGCATCGCTGTGCATGCTCTTCATGAGGTTCCTTGAATCAGAGGTCAATTTTCAGAGGCAGATTCCGAGAATAGTGGTCCTCACCCCATTAGGGCTCAGACCCACTTGTAATTTGCCTCTTTCTAGGGGGCTGTACTGGGTGCTGGGGACACATGGGGGCATAGCCTTTACAAGGTCCCTGCTCTTGCAGGAGCTTAGATCATTAATTTTCTTTTCTTTTCTTTCTTTTTCTTTCTTTTTTTTTTTTTTTTTTGCCAGTTCTGGGGGTTCAACCCAGGGCCTTTTGCCTTCATGTTCTGCAAGTGCTGGACCACTGAGCTGCGCCCCCAGCCCTTTTTTTTTTTTTTTCACTTTTTGAGACTGGATCTCACTAAGTTACGCAGACTGCCTCTGGGCTCGAACTTGCGATCCTCCTGCCTCCACCTCCCGAGCCACTGGGATTACAGGCATGTGCCACTGCGCCCGGCTAGATCATTAATTTTCATGGTTACTCTAAAAGGAATTGAACTTCTTCACCCTACATTCCCTGTCCTTTTTAGTGAGGATAGAGAAGAGTCTGAGAGGAGGATGGAAGGAAGGTGGAGGATGTTGTTATGGGAGGTGGTAGTGGTGTTGTTGTTGTTGTTAGGTGCCGTCAAGTCGGTATCCGACTCATAGGGGCCCTCTGTACAACAGGGGAAACACTATTGTCAGTGCTTCTCTGCTGTTCATAGGGTTTTCAATGGCAGATTGATTTTTGGGAGGGGTTGCCAGGTCCATCTCCCAAGCCTACAGCTTCTGGTGTTCCCAGGCGGTCTCCCATCCAGGTACTAACCAGGCCCGACCCTGCTTAGCTTCCGAGATCTGACGGGATCAGATGCCACAGGGCTACCGCTGCAGGCTTGGTAGTGGTGTTAGGTGTTGTCAAGTCAGGTCTGACTCATAGTGACCCTATGTACAACAGAAGGACGCGCTCCCCAACACTGTGCCATGCACGACACTGTTGTCAGTGCTTCTCTGCTATTCATAGGGTTTTCAGTGGCTGATAGTTTTGGGACTGGGCTGCCGTGTCCTCTCCCCTAGTCTACAGTACTTGGTATTCCCAGGCAGTTTCCCTTCCAGATACTTAGCAGCCTTGACCCTGCTTAGCTTCTGAAATCTGATGAGATCGGATGCCAGGGTGGTGTGGCTGTAGACTGTGGGAGGTATGTACAGATTGAGAAATGAGCGAGAATGGAAAATGTGAAAGATGGGAAGATTCCTCCCGGGGGTGTGGCTGACTGTGGGCATTCTGCAGTCATTTTGTTTTCGATATAGATAGATGGGCCAAACATTGTTCCACTAAGTTTTCGATTTTTTGACTCGACATATTATTCCAGCCAGTCACTTTTCTCTGGGACTCAGATGTTTCTTCTGTGGAAAGGGAGTTGCCACATCTACCTAGAATATTGTTGGAGTTTGTGTGGATGAACGCATGAGCTTTCAAAATGTTAACCCATCATTAATAACATCATGTATTATATGGAGGTTGAGGGCAGAGAAGTCAAAAAGATGTATTTATATCTGTGTGTGTGTCTGCGTGTGCACACACATGCGTGTGTGTGCGCACGCACATGCCAAGGTGAACCCCCCTGTTTTTTTTTTTTTTTTTTTGGTGGTACTCGGGGTTGAGCACAAGGACTTGCTCTTGCATGCTTTGCAAGTGCTGGACCACTAAGCTGTACCCTCAGTCCTCTTTTTATTTTTATTTTTTTACTTTTTGAGACAGGGTCTGGCTAAATTATGCAGACTGCCTCTGGTCTCGAACTTGCGATCCTCCAGCCTCCGCCTCCTGAGCTGCTGGGATTATAGGCGTGCGCCACCATGCCCGGCTCCCCTACCAGTTTGAATATAAATTGTTACTTCACAAACTTGAGCTACTAGTTTGTGTTAGAGATATTTCTAGTTTGACATAAGCTCCTTCTTTTTTTTAGCCTTTCAGCAATAAGTACACGCAACATTGAGCATTCTTGGATTCAATAGTTGGGACTTGAACTGTCTACCACTGACCCCTGAGGGGCCATGATGGGCAGTTACTTGTAATTTGGCTGAAGTACTAATTATGCCTGGGCCCAGGCCATGGGGCTGTTTTAAAAGAACTAGATACTTACCGAGTGAATGGCCTGTAGGTGAGCACAGTTTACTGCTTAAAGATTCCAATCTCAAGGGGATTTTCGTATCTTCTATTTAATTTACCAACAGTACTCTCCTGCCTGCTGGAGACTTGTTTTGTGAAAAATGCTGTAGAAGAGAAAGGCAGTTATTAGTTGCTGATGGAGGTGAAGATTGAGAAAGTGAGTTATTTGCCAGAAAACAGAAATTTTAGCTAAATATGGTTGGTTGTTGGTTGTTAGGTGCCATCAAGTCATATCCGACTCATAGCGACCCTCATAGGGTTTTCAATGGCAGATTGTTTCGGGATTGCCTTGGAAGTGGATTACCACATCCTTCTCCCATTCTTGTGATGCTGGGAATCGAACTTGGGACCTCAGAGACTGCAGAGCGGTGCTCTACCAACTGAGCTAAATCCCAGCCCTTAGCTAGATATAAGAAGGCATTGAATTTGGTAGTGGTATGTGTCTGTAATGTGAATGAATCTACCACAAAGAAAAAAACACAATAAAGCTTTGCTTATTAAGCAAAAGACACAACTTGAGTGAAGTTGAAGCTGCCTAGAGGCTCCTCCGTTCTGGTGGAGCCACCGCTCAGAAGCAGCCCAGGAGGCTCTGCAGAGGTTCCTGTGAAGTGACCAGTGTAGAGGCCGTGGTGTCATCACTGAAGGAACCTGCGCTTGAAGAAAGTTGGTCTGGTAATTCTGGGAATTTGTTGTTGTTAGGTGCTGTGGAGCTGGGTCCGACTCACAGTGACCCTATGTACAATAGAAGGAAACTCTCCCTGACGCCATGCCATGCTGATACCGTATCAGTGCTGCTCAACTATTCATAGGGGTTTTTCAATGGCTGATTTTTTTTGGGAGTGGGCTGCCAGGTCCTTCTCCCATGCCCCAGGCAGTCTCCTATCCAAGTAGTAACCAGGCCCAACCTTGCTTAGCTTCAGAGATCTGATGGGATTGGTTGCCAGGGTAGTACAGCTGCAGGGCAAGGTGTGGCCCAGGTTGGCGTTGAGTTTGAGATCCTCCTGCCTCATCCTCTTCAGCAAGTTGATTACTGACATTCGCCACCATGGCCAACCTTAATGGGCTTGTTGTTGTTAGGTGCTGCCGAGTCTGTATCGACTCACAGCCACCCTACGTACAACAGGCAAAACGATATTGTCAATGCTTCTCTGCTCCTACATACAGCAGGCGAAACGGTATTGTCAGTGCTTCTCTGCCCCTACATACAACACTATTATCAGTGCTTCCCTGCTGTTCATAGGGTTTTCAATGGCTAATTGTTTTTTGGGAGTGGGTTTCCGGGTCCTTTCTCCCACTTTAAAGGTGTAGGGTCATTTATTACTGCTTTAAAGGATTTAAAAACTAAGATGTTCCAGACTACTGAAAGAGCCCCATTGTTTCATGAAAATTGGAAGCACTGCACGTAGATTGTGGGAAACCCTTCATTCCATACACCCTTCTCCTCTGATGGCTTCTTTCTACAGATCTTTGGGGATCCCCTGCAATGTCCTGTCTTAAGTAGAATGCCTTGAACCATCCCTCTGGTATTGTAAGGGTGGAGCTGGAGGACCTCCAAGGACTGGGGAGACTGTGTGCCTTCAACGTGACAGGTTGAATAATGTGAAAACAGAAGGACATGTGAGGGTGCTGACTGCATGTGGTGACTCGGGACAACAAAGAAAGATCAGATTCATACTGTACATTGGACACCTGTTTATGATGCGCATTAGCTTCTTCAGAGCCTCTTTGCAAACATGTCCACTTGGATCTTTGCAGGATTCTTGATGGAGGACAGAGCACATAGTCTGCCCTCTGCAGGTGGGAAAGCTAACTTCCGCAGAAGCTGCGCATTGTGCCAGCCAGTTGCTAGCAGGGCTCACAGCCAGTTGCTAGCGGATTGACCAGAACCTCTTTTGTGATTCATCATCTGATTATTTTCCCATCTTGCTTTCCTGCCCCTCCTTTTTAAAAGAAACCTTATTTGGTGATGAGTTTATTTACTTATTTAGTGCTTAGCCTTCTCTCAGAGAGGAGTTGAGGTAGTTTAAAAGTAATTATTAAAAGTGGATGGAATTGGAGAAAATTATTTTAAGTGAATGAACACAAGCTCAGAAAGAGAAACACCACATGTTCTCACTCATATATGGGAGCTGAATCAAAATTATAAGAAGGAAAAAATCCTATACATGCTATGTATCGGATCATAATAAAAGAAAAAAAAGCTAAGAATGGTATTATTATAGGTGGTCTAGAAAATGCATGTAATAGTTCTGACAAGGTAAAAAGAAAGTTCACTACAGAAAAAGCTTCTATCTTAAACAGAACTGGAACCAAAGAATATATAGAAAAATATTACCATAAAAAGACAAATAAATGGAAGAGAAGTCTTTGATGGGGGAGGGGATGGGGGAGGAAGCGCACAAGAGGGTAAGGGGGAACCTATATGAATAATGTACAACAAAGTGCATATATGGAAATGTCACAATGAAAAGCTTGTCAGAATGAATCACATTAAGGTGTACGTTAAAACTTTCCAGTAAAAAAATGAAGTTATGTTAGAAAATTTTGGCTCAAGTAAGGTAAATACTTGTTTTCTTCTTAAATTTTGAAAAATAAGAGAACTATGTATCTGACTAAAATTACATTTTATCTATATGCTCAGAGTTCCTATTTCCTAGTTCATTGCACAGCCTCCCAATAATATGAATATATAAAACTTTTACATTTTACTCTAAGCTTAAGACTGTATGAATGGAGACAAAAGTAACAAATGAAGGAGCTTTGTGGTTACAATTTTTCTTGACATTCCACTTGCTTGTCATTTTTGATGTTTTTAAGAGTTTAAGTATAGAAAGTAGCAAAATACTACAGTACATTTATATTCGCTTTTTTTAAACTTTTGGTGGTGCTGAGGCTTGAACTTTGGCCTTGGATTTGCTGAGCAGGCGCTCTACCAATGACTTGTATCCCCAGCCCACAGTGTATTTGTAAACTGGGGAAAAATCACCTGTAGGCTTCAACAGCATAATTCTTTTTATTTATTTATTTTTTTTTTGAGGTACTGGGGGTTGAACCCAGGACCTTACGCTTGCCTGCTCTGCAAGTGCTGGACCACTGAGCTGCACCCCCAGCCCATTTTTTTTACTTTTTGAGAGAGGGTCTCACTAAATTACGTAGACTGCCTCTGGTCTCGAGCTTGCGATCCTCCTGCCTCCACCTCCCGAGCTGCTGGGATGACAGGCGTGCGCCACCACGCCCGGCAACAGCAGAATTCTTAGCACGACATTTTCTTGAATTCCTTTCTTTTATATATTTTCATAATTATAATCAAGACTATGAACGCCTTTGTATGCTTTTGCAATTTAAGATAGCATGAATATTTCATGTTTTTACATGGTTTTTATGATTCTCTTTTGAAAAATCTTCATTGTGGTAATATACACAAAATTTACATATTTAAAATTAAGTATACATATACATAAAAATTTAACCATTTAAGTATATAATTCAGTGGTATTAAGTACATTCACAATGCTGTGCAACCATCACCACCATCCGTCTCTAGAACTTTTATTGTCTTTTCAAGCTGAAACTCCATACCATTAAACAATCCTTCATTACTCCCTACCTCCTCAGTACCTGACAGCCACTGTTCTACTTCTGACTCTACGAATTTGACTCTTCTGGGTACCTCATATTGGTGTTTAGTGATAAGTGTTTATCCTTTATTGCTGTCTTTTTTTCACGTAGCATAATGTTCTCAAGATTTATCCATGTTGTACTGTGTATAGGAATTTCCTTCCTGTTCAAGGCTGAATGATATTCCATTGCATGTATGTACCACATTTTGTTTATCTCTTCATCAGTTGATGGACACTTTGGTAATTATGCTTTTTGAAGACAGTGTAATTGTCCATCGTGTAGATACATACAGTATACTTAGAAGATGTGAGTCTTTCTCTGTTAAGCCCTCATATCCAAGTTGGTGTGCCAACATGTTACACCCAGGTAGAAAACTAGAGCAGCTCAGAAGTAAGAGAAGTCAGCATGGATTCATGCAGAGTGACCAAAGATAGGTTCTATTCCCCTTTTCAACAGTTACTTGACTGGGGAGCGGGTAGGATTCCAGAAGAAGGTCTTCAGTTGAATTTCTAATCCGTCTCTCTCCTGCCTTTGTGCGGCTCTGTTAGGCCTCTGTGTTCCATTTGCAGCCATCACACACTACGTCGTATAGATCATTAGGCTGTTTTGCCAAAGAAATTTATACCAGTCCCCGGTCAGCTCACTGTGCAGCAGTCCAGAGTTAATGGGAATGTTGCTGCCCTTTTTGCTTGCTCATTGACTCTGGATACGGCACAAGAAGGCTTGCCCTGATCAAGCTGTTCGTTCCTCATAAGCGCTTTATACAAAGTCATTCTTCAGCTGGCCTGTGCCTGAAGCCTTGTGGTGGAGGGTGGTGTGCTTACCCTCGCCTGGCTGGGTTAAGGCTCTTTGGAACTTTCCTGTGAGTCATAACCCCGTCTCTTCCATGTCTCTTAGAACGCTGAAAGGGACCATTAATGGTACCTTTCTGTTTCCTGCAATTTTTTTCTTTGTACTTTTATATTTGATGATTTAAATGGGAACTTGGGGGAGAGAATAGGTCAACAAATGGACTCATTTATCATCTTGAATTTATTCTTGTGTATTGCTGTCTTGGTTCATTCCGCCGCTATAAAAATCCAGTTAGACTGGGTGATTTGTAAATAATAGAAATTTATTTCTTCCAATTCTGGGGGTTAGGACTTCAACGTTAAGGCACTGATAGGTTTGGTGTCTGGTGAGGGCTTGCTGTGTACGTCAAAGATGGCACCTTGCTATATATCCTCCTCACATGGTGGAAAAGGACAAGGGAGCTCACTGGAGCCTCCCATTCATGAGGATGGAGTTCTCATGATTTGGCCACTTCTCAAAGGCCCCGTCTCTTAACACTTTCACACTGGGTATTGGTATTAACGTTAGACTTCACATGTGAATTTCAGGAGACACCAACATTGAGACCATAGCAGTTATATTTTTCTATTTTATTGAACTCTCATAATAGTTTTGATTTCATTTAACCCTTTTTTTTTAGATGGGAAATTGTATTATTTGTAAATGAGGATGATTTTAGGCTCTTTGCACTTTTCTGACTTTTTTCTGTGCTGATGCACTGACTGGAATGTCTAGAATGATACTGAAAGAATACATCTCATGAGCATCTTTGGATTAATCCTTGTTTTAGCTGTTAGCGCTGTTGTTTTTCGTCACTTTCTGCATACTGCCAAATTACTTTCTTGAAAGGTGGACTAGAATCGGAGCATGTTCTTCCTTCATAGTCACACTATGCTGAGTGACCAGGGTATTTCCAAAGCTCTTCCAAATCTATAGTTCTGTCATTTTAAAATTGAATTTGAGTTTGGTTGTGTGTGGTTTTCTTTAGAAATTCTAGAGTTTGGTCCATGCTTCATTTTATTCTCATCAAATAATTGCCCAGTTTTCCCTCCCTATCTCAAAGCAACACAGTCTTTTTTAGGTTTAAGCCCATTGTTGTAGCCACTGTGTCCACCTAGTTGAGGGTCTTCCTTTTTTTCTGCTGGCCTGCCATTATCCCAAAAGTGATATCCTTCTCCAGAGGTCGATCCCTCCTGATGACAAGTCCAAAATGCTTAAGATGCAGTCTAATCCTCCTTGTTTCCAGGGAGTACACTGGTGGCCCTTCTTCTAGGATGGATCTCTTGGTTCTTTGGGAAGCCCATAGTGTATTCAGTATTCATCTCCAGCATCTTCATTCAAAAGCATCAGTTCTTCTCCTGTCTTCCCTATTCAGTGTCCAGCTTTCACAATCATATGATGTGACCGAAAATACCATGACGAGAGTCAGGCGCACCTTTGTCTTCAGTGTGGCACGTTTACTTTAGCACTTTAAAGAGGTCTTTTACAATGGCTTTTTCCCACTACAATTTGTCTTTTGATTTTTTGACTGCTGCTTCCATGGGTATTGATTGTAGACCCAAGTAAAACAAAATCTTGGACAACCTCAATCTTAGTAATACAGAATTCCTTAGTTCTTGCTAAGCCTCTCTTCTCTTCCCACTGGTTCATTAACATAATAAGGCAATCAGCAAGAAGGATATTTTGATAGACTGTAGTTTTTATTTGTTTTGTTTTTAGTTTTTAGAGACAGGGTCTTGCTGGCCTTGAATTGCAATCCACCTGTCTTAGCTTCCTGAATGCTAGGATTACACCCAACCCAAACTTTAGATTTTTTTTTTGTGGTACGGAGTGGAGACCCAGGGTCTCGTGTGTACTATGCAAGCACTCCACCAATGAGTTGGAGCCACAAGCCAGCTTTAGTTTTAGTTAGAGCTCACTGTTGCTGTTTCCTCTCATTATTTTTTATCCCTAATTTTCAGATAGAATCAGAGGGAATGATAATTGTCTCTGTATATCCTTTTGATAATTTATTTGAGATTTAAAAAACTACCCAATGGTAGAATATTAGTAAAATTACAATATAATTTCCAACATTTATTGACCATGCCACTATGTTGTTGTTGTTGTTAGGTGCTGTCGACTTGGTACCCAACTAATAGCAACCCTACGTACAACAGGCGAAACACTATTGTCAGTGCTTCTCTGATGTTCATAGGGTTTTCAATGGCGGATTGATTTTTGGGAGTGGGTTGCCAGGTCCGTCTCCTAAGCCTACAGCACCTGGTGTTCCCAGGCATTCTCCCATCCAAGTACTAACCAGGCCCAACCCTGCTTAGCTTCCAAGATCTGATGGTATTGGATGCCACAGGGCTATGGCTGTAGGCCACGCCACTATGTAGAAGGCAGGTAGTTAAGTACTTTGCATAAATTTATTTAGTTTCCCCAGTATTCCCATTTCACAGGGTGCCGCAGACCAGCTGCAGCCTAAGATCCAGGGGTACCCGAAGGCAGATGAGGAGTCGGCGATGGGTAACAGACACAGCAGCTTGGAGGCAGTGTGCCCTTGTTCCAATTTATTTCCCAGATAGCCCAGCCTTTTATACAGAACTACAATTCACTAAATCTTATGAAAGGTCAGAAAAAAGGCAGGGAAATTGGTAGCATTGATGGATTACATCAAGGTTTTGTCAACAATCACTTGGTGAAATTATCACATGAGTGTTAGGTGGTGATCAAAGTAGGAGATGAACTCAGAGACAAATTGTGTTTACTTCAAAGAGATAAACCAAGACGACCTGAGCATTTATACCCCCTGTATCTAAATCAATGAACTATTCTTAACTTTATGCAGGAATTAGGGGCAGTTAACTGTTACCTGTGTGTCACCCCACTGAGTCATTTGTTATGACAAATGGGTGCTTTATCTTATCAGAATGATTTGTTTACTGGAGGGCTATTGGTACAAAGGCTTTTGTTTGTGTTGACTCAAGGAGTTTACGCTGTTGGAAGTCATTCAAGAATTTCCCATAGTAAGCCTGCTAGGGAGGTTTGTCAACTCCCAGTCTGAATCAGCACTGCACATAGAGCCAGAAGATTATATTTATATAAGAAAAGACGAGGCTCCAAGTCCCTTTCCATGAAGAGACCTTCTTTTTGAAGGTACTTTTCCCCTTTCGGAAGACTTTCCCTCCGAGGCTAGGAGGTACTCTTCTCCTTTAGGCAGACTTTCCCTCCGATGCCTATTTAAAGGTATTCCTCCTCATGTGGGGACTCTGTTTACCCATCATGAGTGGACCTGGGTGTGGCAACAGGGCATAGCTGCACAAAAAGGTCCAGTTAGGGAGTGTGAGAACAAGCTGTCACCTAGGCAGTCTGACTACAAACCTGTCCTGAATCTGAGGTAGCATTTCAGAGCAATTCAGATTCTGTATTTTCAGATTAGAGATGCTCAGCTGGGAAAACATACAAATACTTGGAAGTGTGAAAAACTTTGAAATTGGAAATACCACTGATCCAAAACATGTTGAATAAATGATGTTAGTCCCTGTTTCTGGTCTCCTACTCTTCTGTGCCACTGTCGTGGTCTTCACAGGGTAGTTCTCATTATTCTTAACCCTTTATTCTATTTCCTTTGTTCTTTAAGCCCATTCTGTTGCTTATAGCGCTAGATACTGGAAAACCAAAACACAACAAAATGAATGATTTTGCTGGGAAAAGCTATTTTTTATGAAGTTAAATATGACGTATGAAGGATGAAATATTTGTGTTTTTTCAATATGCAAATCCTAATCTGTAGCATTAAGACCTTTTCCCTACCGAGGCTGTATAATTTGATCCACCCCCTACCTTGAAATTCCTCCCTGGTGGGAACTTTCTTATGTCTTAAGTACACTGGTTTAGCTTTCTTCTGGATTGCGATAAAGTCTCCCTTATTAGGATAGTCTTGTCAGTATAATTCTTGTCACTAAATTCTCCTTGCTTTGGCCCAAGTTTGTTTTTTCTTTCTTTGCTTTGCTATTATACCATCGCTTTCAGATCCTCTATTGGCCTTATGCTGCCGAGGACCAGCCATTCCATCAAGATTATTTCAATGTGCCCCAGCATTTATTGACTGTTGGTTACAGCATTTCTGTCTTTGTATAAGAGTTTGTCTGTTTTCTCTGTCTTCTCCCGCTATGTTGGGTGCTTTTTGGGGCCAGAGACAGGACTTGACTGAAGTGTGCCTCGCTAGCACCCAGCTCAGTGCTGGGCCTGCCTATGAGGCGTGCTCAGGGAACATTTCTTCTTTGAGTCCCTCTTGGTGGCTTTCCTTATTTCTCACTGCATTGTGGACAGTTGTGGCTAAAATTAACACACATCATCTGTTGACTTGACGCTTGTCTTTGTTAAGCCTTCCCTAAGCTTTCAACATTTCTTCTTGAAGTTTTGCATCCTTCACTGATGAAATCATTCCTGAAGGAGAGGTAATCCGCCCTAGGCTTCGTTGTGTTAGTGTGCCAGCTTTCAAGGCTGCCTTCACTTTTTCTGAGTTTATGTGTCAGCCTGGTTGTAATTAGTTCATTTACTATAGCAGATTTGCAGTAGTCTCTGCTCAGTTGCATTTTGTTTTGTCCCTCTTTTTTGCTTACCACGTGGTAATCAAGGAAGCATTTAAAGACCTAGACATTAGGGTAGCTGTTTCGGTCCCGCTTCCTCCAGTTGTGGCACGACTCCTTGATGAGGATGGAGGCAAAGTCATGTCTGACACTCACAGGCTTTGTCGCCTGTGCCTCAGACGGGTTGTTTTCTTTGGTTTGTTTTTATTTTCTCTGTAGAATTTTTGAAAGGGTGGCTTTGACGCCAGTGTAACCATCTTTCTAAAGTCAAATACAGTGTTCAGAAAAGTTGGATTTTAAAGTTAGAAAGTGCTGGGCCTGCACCTGTTGTGCCAGCCAGCTATGTGGGAAGTTAAGGCACAAGAATCACTTGATCCCAGTTAGGGCCAGCCTTGGTAAAAGAGCCAAGACTTTGTCTAAAAAAAAAAAAAAGAAAAAAAGAAAGAATGAAAAGAAAGAAAAAGGTAGGAAGCACTAAGAATTAATCTGTGCTGAGAAAAGCTTATGAAATGCTGCATTTGAAAATCCATAGAAATTGCTTGAGGTGAGTTAAAGGGTGGGCACAAAGGATAGGGGGTAGGTGGTCAAAAGGTCATATTGGGACAGCTGTGTATTTGTTGTTGTCAGGTACCCTTGAGTCGAGTATAACTCACAGCGGCCCTATGTACAACAGCACGAAACATTCCCCAATGTTGTACCAGGTACATGATCGCATTTAAGTTTAAGCCCATTGTTACAGACACTGTTGTTGATCCACATAGATGGAGGTCTTCCTTTTTTATGTTGTCCTGCCACTCCCAAGTCTTCAGAAATTGATCCCCCCTGACGTTGTGCCCAAAATATGTAAGACAAAATATGTAGCCATCCTTGCTTCCAAGGAGCATTGTGGCTACACTTCTTTTAGGACAAATCTGTTAATTCTTTTGGTTGTTGTTTTTGTTATGTGCCGTCAAGTCAGTGTCTGACTCATAACGACCCTATGTACAACAGACGAAACAAATATTGTCAGTGCTTCTCTGCTATTCATAGGGTTCCCAGTGGCTGATTGTTTCTTGGAGAGTGGGTTTCCAGGTCCATCTCCCAAGCTTATAGCACCTGGTGTTCCCAAGTGGTCCCCCATCCTAGTACTAACCAGGCCCGGCCCTGCTTAGCTTTGGAGATCTGACGAGATTGGATGCCACAATGGTACTGCTGGAGACCCATAATTCAAAAGCATCAGTTCTTCTGTCTCCCTCATTCAGTGTCCAGCTTTCACAGCCATATGATGTAAATGAAAATACCATGACTTGAGCCAGGCGCACCTTCTTCTTTTTTAGCACTTTAAAGAAGTCTTTTGCAACAGCTTTAACCAAAGCAATGCATCTTTTGACTTCTTGACTGCTGCTCCTGTAGGTGTTAATTGTAGAACCAAGTAAAGCAAAATCTTGGACAACCTCAGTCTTTTCTCTGTAATGATGTTGCAAGGATTTTGTTTTGTTGGTACTGAGTCTCAAGCCATACTGAATGCTAAGTTCTTTGGTCTTTGTCAGTACATATTTCAAATCTTCTCCAGTTTCAGCAAGCAGAGTTGTCTCATCTGCCTAATGTAGGTTGTTATTGAATCTTCATCCAATCCTGATGCTGCGTTCTTCTTCATAAAGCCCAGCTTCTCAGATTATTTGCTCATCATAGAGATCGAAGAGGTACAATGAAAAGGTACAGCCCTGACGCACATCTTTCCTGACTTTAAACCAAGCAGTGTTTCCTTGTTCCATTCTAATGACTGCCTCCTGCTCCATGTACAGATTCCTCAAGGGTTAAGTGTTCTGGTATTCTCGTTCTTCGCAATGTTATCCATAATTTGTTGTGATCCACACAACCATATGTGTTTGCATATCAATAAAACATAGATAGACATCTTTTTGGTATTTTCTGCTTTCGGCCAGTATCCATCTGACATCAGCAATGATGTTCCTGTTTTCATGTCATCTTGTGAATCTGGCTTGATTTTTTAGCAGTTTGCTGTCAATATATTGCTGTATTTGCTTTTCAATAATCTTTGGCAAAGTCTTACTTGCCTGTGCTATTAATGATACTATTTGATAGTTTCCACATTCGTTTGGATCCCCTTTCTTGGAAATAGGCACAAATATGGATCTCTTCCAGTCAGTTGGCCAGGTAGCTGTTTTCCAGATCTTTGCAGGTGATGGTGGTGGTGCACACCTTTAATCCCAGCACTCGGGAGGTGGAGGCAGGAGGGTTGGAAGTGTGATACCAGCCTTGGCTACCTAAGAGGACCTTATCTTAATTAAAAACAACAACAACAAAAACCCCCAAAAATCCCAAAACAAATACAACCCCCCCAAAATACACGCATACATACTCACACATACATACACACAGATTTGTAGGATAAAATTAGAATCCATAGTTCTCAAAAAAATTAGAATCCATATTTCTCAGTTAGAAATTCAGGAGGGAATTTAGGAGTAAGTGGTTAGATGCTGATCAGTTGGGTCTAAGTTTCTAATCATATGTCATCACTGAGTCAGATGTGAATGAATATTGCCTTCAGGAATGTAACAATCTGGTAGGGGAGAAAGCCTTTCCTACCAGATTTTAATCGAAGGTTCTGAGTACTATCTGATGTGATTGCAAATAAGTTTCATTCATATAGAAATAGAATTTTTGAGTTGGGAGTTATCAGTGGTCAGTAACATTTTTACCATCAGGTTGTTTTTCACATTTTCTTTTTTGCCTCCCTCCCCCCGCCCCCCTGCCACCCCTGCAAAATGACTTTAATATTAATTGCTGTTGTTAGCTGCTGCCAAGTCCTGTCCAAGTCATAGTGACCCTCATAGGATTTTCAGTGGCTGAATGTTTTAGGATTGCCTCAGGAGTGGATTGCCACTTCCTCCCATTTTTGCAGTGCTGGGAACCGAACCCAGGACCTCAGAGACTGCAGAGCGGCACTCTCCCAGCTGGGCTAAATCCCAGCTCCTTGATATTAATAGCTAAGAACTTTTGTTCGTTACAAGAGAATGGCTCATATTTGTTCAATACTTAGTTATATTCTTAGTGATGAACTCAGGGAGAGAATGGAGGTGTAAGAAGATGATCTGGCCGGGCGCGGTGGCGCACGCCTGTAATCCCAGTGGCTCGGGAGGCGGAGGCGGGAGGATCGCAAGTTCGAGACCAGAGGCAGTCTGCATAATTTAGCCAGACCCTGTCTCAAAAAGTAAAAAAAAAAAAAAATGGGCTGAGGTGCAGCTCAGTGGTCCAGCACTTGCAGAGCACGCAGGTGCGAGGCCTTGGGTTCAACCCCCAGTACCGCAAAAAAAAAAAAAAAAAAAAAAAAAGATGATCTGGTGGAAACCCACAGAAAGAAGGAGGAGACAAGGAGGAAGAGGGGACACATGGAAAATTTCCCCTGAGAGCTTACAAAGACGTATTCATTTCAAACTCTCCACAGCTCTCCGAGATAGGTTTTGTCACACTTCTCATTTTGCCGTTGGAGAAACTGAGACCTTCAGTGGTTAAATAACATCGACGTATGGAGTGGAGCCGGAATTTGAAGTCAGGTGGTCAGTGTCCAGATAACCCCCCTTTTCTTTTTCCTTCCTTTATTAGTAAGTGATGGTGGGGTGCAGAGTACTACAGGATTGGCTTTTCCCATTATGCATCCATTACATCGCTTCTGGCTACGCTCTCATCAACCCACATGGCTTTTGGAGCCCTATGGCCAGTATGTAGTAAAACTAAAATGCAGATTTGGGTTGTATTCCCCTACTTTTCCAATGCACTCATGAATTTGGGTTGTTCACACTGAATTTATCCTCTCCCTCTTTATCCCTCTACATTGACTCTCCTCCTCATCCCGCCTTCCACAATCTTCTCTTCCCTCTGCTAGTCCTCTCCCTTCTTTCTACTCTTCATATTGTCCCTTCTTTGCTAAGTTTAATTGTGCCTTTTTTATATGTCAACTTATGTATAGGATTTTTTCTTCCTTTAAGTAAGATTCAGCTGCTACATATGAGCGAGAACATAAAGTACTACTCTTTTTGAGCTTGTGATCATTCACTTAAGACGATGTTCTCCAGTTCCATCAATTTTGCTGCAAATGACATTATTTCATTTTTTCTTGCTGAGTAGTATTCCATTGTGTATATGTACCATGGTTGTTTTTTTTTTTTTTTTTTAATCAGTTCTTCTCTTGATGGGCACTTTGGTTAGTTCCATATCCTTGCTATTATGAAAAGTGCTGCATTGAATATGGAGATGCAGGTGTCTCTGGGGTCTGATGACTTGTCTCCCTTTGGATAACCCCCTTTTCAGCCATTGCGGCTTTCCATGTTTATAAAGTTTCAGTCAAAACCAGAAATGTGACAGTTTAGTTTGTGTAACTTTTCCACAGTAGAGCATAGTTCTTATTACATACTTTATCTTTGAGGTTAGCTAACAGGCTGAGGAAGAAACTGTATGTGTTTAAAATACTGATAAAGAGCTTATGGGCTTTGATTATTGGGTTTATAGGCACCTAGGAAACTCATGACCTGGCTTTGGAAATCTAATTCATCCTTGTCATCATCTCTGTGGAGAAAATGGACGCCCTAGTTGTTGAGGGACTTACTCAGGACCTTACTCCAGCTTCACCTTGGGTCTCTTGCCTCTGAGGCCAGAGTGTTTTCCTTTGTGCTGTGATGTCCATGGGATGTTGTTGTTGTTGTTGTTAGGTGCCGTCGAGTCGAGTCCAACTCATAGCGACCCTATGTACAGCAGATAGAAACACTTCCCGATTCTGTGCCAGGCAAACAATCTTATTTATGTTTAAGCCCATTGTTGCAGACACTGTGTCAATCCATCTGGTGGAGGGTTTTCCTCTTTTGCGTTGACCTGCCACTCTTCCAAACATGATGTCCTTCTCCAGGGATTGTTCTCTCCTGACTACATGTCCAAAACATGTAAGATGCAGTTTGGCCATTTTTGCTTCCAAGGAGCACTCTGGTTGCACTTCTTCTAGGACAGATTTGTTGGTTCTTTTGGCAGTCCATGGTATATTCAATAGATGTCTCTAGCACCACAATTCAAAAGCATCAATTCTTTTTCTGTCTCTCTTGTTCAATGTCCAGCTTTCACAACCATATGATGCCACTGAAAATACCGTGGCATGAGTCAGACGCACCTTCGTCTTCAATGTGACATTCTTTGCTTTTCAGTACTCTAATGTATATTCTTTCAACAGACAGAACTATAAATTAACGTTAGATCTTGTTGAAACAAGTTTGTAAGATACTAAAAATGCTTTCATCAAGATCACAGATAATCTCTGGCTAGCCACATCCAGTGTCTTCATCCAACACAGGCTCTTTATTCTTAATAACAATACTGTATTAAATGAATACTTTTTTGGTTTGGAGGTGGAACGGAATGATATAGTGCTTGCTTGCTATGTGAGAAACCCTGGGGTTGGTCTCCAACTAAAAAGAGAAAAGAACCCCCCTCAACAGATGATCCGTTTACTCCTAACAGCAGTACCATGAGCTTGATGGTAATACTAGCAAGGATAATTGTAATAGCTTACATAGCTCGGTTAGTACAGTGCTGTTCTATGCTCTCTGAGGTCCTGGGTTCAATCCCCAGCATCACAAAAAATGGGAGAAGGACCTGGCAGCTCACTCCTGAAACAGTCCCGAAACAATCTGCCATTGAAAACCCTATGAATAGCAGAAAACACTGATACAGTGCCAGCCATGGCACAGCATCGGGGAGTGTTTTGTTCTATTGGACATAGGGTCATTATGAGTTGTACCCCATTTGATGGCACCTACCAACAACAATATTGTGTACCAGGCACTATTTTAAGCATGTCATAAACCCATCGAATTCTCACAACAAATCCACGAGATGAGTACTATTATTATCCTAACTGACAGATAAGAATACTGACCACACAAAGATTAAGTTGCTGCTCTAGGCCCCTCGGGTGGTACATGGTAGAGCTGGGAGTACAGCGTAGCAGAGATGGAGTGATCTTTACTGCCTTACTGGGATTATCTGTGTTTTACAGACAAAGCGATGCTCCTGCCTTTTCCTCTCCAACATCTAATTTTTTGGAAGTTCCCTTGACTCTAACTGCAGAGCACATCTCCAGACTGCTCTCTGCTTCCTCTCTCTAGGGAGTGTCTTCGTTTAGCCAGCAGTGGCTCTCCCTGGGATCCTGGCAGCAACTCCCTACCTATGCTTTCTGCTTTCACTCTGTCCTCTCCCAGATCTCGTCTACACAGCAGCAATATTGATTCTAAGGTAGAAACTCAACATTTCACTCCATCCTTAAAACTATTCAGTGACTTCCCACTGCACTCAGAATAAAGTGTAAGCTCCTTTCTGTGGTCTACAAGACTTCTCCTAAGCCCTCCGCCTCTTTCTCCTGGTCCTTTTCAGTATCCCTATGTGTGTGAAGCCTGCAGCTGTAGCACTGTGGCATCTGATCCCACCAGATCTCAGAAGTTAAGCAAGGTTGGGCCTGGTTAGTACTTGAATGGGAGACCACCTGGGAACAGCGGATACCATAGGCTTGGGAGGAGGACCCAGCAAAGCATTCCCCCAAGTCAGTCGGCCATTGAAAACCCTATGAATAACAGAGAAGCAGTGACAACAGTATTTTGTCTGTTGTACATAGGGTTGCTACGAGCGAGACATCGACTTGACGGCACCTAACAACAGCACAACATATGTGTGAAAGTCTTTCCTGCCTCTTTCTCTCTATTTTTCTCATCTCATTGTTCTTCCCATTGGAATGCAAGCTTCCAAAGGGCTGGAGCTTAATGCATGTTGAATGAACAAGAACAGGTTTAATTTTAGGTTGCATTGGAACTCTTTTTCCAGTTGGAAAATGTGTTCTCAGTTCCCAGAGAGCTGAATCTCCTGTAGACTGCAACACAACATATCCCTAAGCTGTTGTTGTTGTTAGGTGCCATGGAGTCGGTATCCGACTCATAGCGACCCTCATAGGGTTTTCAATGGCTGACTGTTTCGGGATTGCCTTGGGAGTGGATTGCCAGGCCCTTCTCCCATTTTTGTGGTGCTGGAAATTGAACTCAAGACCTCAGAGACTGCAGCGCAGCGCTCTACCCACTGAGCTAAATCCCAGCCCCATCCCTAAGCTGTAGAATGTTTATACCCTTCTGCCTCTTCCTGGGACCTCAGACCACAAGAGTGGCAGGACATTTGCAACTACATTTTGTTTCCTTGTGGTACTAGGGGGTGCTCAACCACTAAGCTATACCCCCAGACCCCTTTTTAATTTTTTTTGTAATCGAGACAAAATCTCTCTATGTTACGGAGGCTGCTTCTGGCCTTGAACTTGCGGTCCTTCTGCTTCTGCCTGTTGAGTTGCTGAGATTATAGGTATGTGCCACTGCACCCAGCTGCAGCTGCATTTTTGTTGTTGTTGTTGTCTTCCTAGACCCTCCTGTCTTGCTTCTGTGTCATTTACCTGAACTTTGGGAGGGAGAGATTGGTGCTACCTAAACCTTGGCAAGTCAGGGGTTTTTGTTTGTTTACTATACTAGGGAGTTGAACCGTGGCTTTGCACATGCCAGGTAAGTGCTGTACCTCTGAGCTGTACCCCTGCCACCCCTTTTTAATTTCTAAAAATTTTATTTTGATACGAGATCTTGTGCAGGCTGCCGCTGGCCTTGAACTCATGATCTTCCTGCCTCAGCCTCCCAAGTCAGTCGGATTTCAGGTATGCGCTGTGGTGCCTGACTGATTTCTGACAGTGCCGTGGGTGATGGAAGGCAACAGTCAGGGGTGCTCACATACCTGGGGAGGAGCTGAGACTCAGAGTGTCTTACCCCTTCCTTGCCTGTGAAAGGCCATTGGATGAGGCAACCTTCAGGCCCCAGTTCAACTCTCACCACCTCAGATTCTCCTGGCACTCATTTGCAAATTGAATACCGAGTCTAGCCAGCTGGACAGTCACATAGCTTTCCATGCCTGCCTTCATACGCTCTGTGTATCTAAGGATTCTTCTGAAACCACCTTCATCTACAACTGCATTTAATTGCAAGTTCTTTAACTTTCTTTAGCAACCAAATCTTTCTGGATGGGGTTCAAGAAAATATGTTTTGGCCAGGTGCTCTGGCGCACACCTGTAATCCCAGTGACTTGGGAGGTGGAGGCAGGAGGGTTGCAACTTTGAGGCCAGAGGCAGCCTGTGTACCTTAGTGAGACCCTGTGTCAACATAAGAACATTTGAAAAAGGGGTTGGGGGTGTGGCTCAGTGGTGGAGAACTTGCAGTGTATACAGTCTAATCATCTCTGCTTCCAAGGAGCACTCTGGTTGCACTTCTTCAAGGACAGATGTGTTGGTTCTTTTGGCAGTCCATGGTATATTCAGTATTTGCCTCCAGCACCATAATTCAGAAGCATCAATTCTTCTCTTGTCTCACTTACTCACTGTCCGGCTTGTGACTAAAAATATCATGGCTTGAGTCAGACACACCTTCATTTTCAATGTGACATCTTTACTTTTCAACATTTTAAAGAGGTCTTTTCCAACAGCTTTTCCCAAAAGCAATGTGTCTTTGGATTTCTTGACTGCTGCTTCCATGCGTGTTGATTATAGAACCAAGTAAAGCAAAGCCTTGGACAGCCTCAATCTTTTCTCTATTATGAAATTGTTTATTGATCCAGTTAAAGGAGACTTTTGTTTTCTTGATGTTGAGGTGCAATCCATATTGAAGGCTGTGGTCTTTGATTTTGATCAGGTGTTTCAAATCCTCTTCAGTTTCATCAAAGTTGTGTCATCTGCATATCACAGGTTGTTAATGAACTTATCTCCTATCCTTATGCCACGTTCTTCTTCAGAAAGTCCAGCTTCTCGGATTATTTGCTCAGCATAGAGATTGAAGGGGTACAGTGAAAGGACACAGCCCTGACGCACACCTTTCTTGACTTTAAACCAGGCAGTTTTTCCCTGTTCTGCTCCGAGTGCCTCCTAATTCATCTACAGATTCCTTATGAGTACAATTAAGTGCTCAGGTATTCCCATTCACCACAATATTATCCATAATTTTTTGTAATCTACACAGTCAAATGCCTTTGCATAATCAATAAAACATAGACATCTTTCTGGTGTTCTTTGCTTTTAGCCAAAATCCATCTGATGTCAGCAATGGTGTTCCTGGTTCCACACCCTTTTCTGAATCCAGTTGATTTTCTGGTAGTTCCTTGCCAATATATTGCTGTATTCATTTTTGAATGATATTTAGCAAAATTATACTTGTGTGTGATATTAATGATATTGTTTAATAATTTCCATGTTCAGTTGGATCCCCTTTCTGGAGAATAGGCACAAATGTGGATCTCTTCTAATCAGTTGACAAGGTAGATATTTTCCAAATCTCTTGGGACAGACAAGTGAGCACATCCAGCATTGCATCTATCAGTATAGCTGGTCCCGAGCTGGTTCATTTATGCCATAAGATCCCTTTTGAGTGCAAAGCAGCACTAACTACTCTGAAAGCCTTCAGAGGTATTTCTCTTACACCAGTTGTTGTCATTAGGTGCTGTCGAGTCGGGTCCAACTCATAGCTATCCTATGAGTGGCACCCAACAACAATTTGTTTAGAAGATACTTTCTAGGCTAAATTTATAATATTGTGCATTCATGAGGAAAGTCTTTAAGAAATGGCTTAAGTGTTGCAAAAATTGCTATTTAACGTTGTTGTTGTTGTTGTTAGGTGCCGTCAAGTCGGTATCTGACTCATAGCGACCCTTATAGGGTTTTCAATAGCTGACTGTTTCGGGATTGCCTTGGGAGTGGATTGCCAGGTCCTTCTCCCGTCTTTGTGGTGCTGGGAATTGAACTCGGGTCTTCAGAGACTGCAGCGCAGCGCTCTACCAACTGAGCTAAATCCCAGCCCATTTAACATTAGGTAATTATATTTAAAAAGAAAAAAAAAAGGAAAAGAACTGAACAGAACATAGTGACTTTCCCTCTCCCAGGCCATTCATTTGAACATGGCGTAACTGGGAGAGTATTGTAGGACTGTCTCCTCCTTCTCCCCCATAGTTTAAGTTTCCCCTATTTCTCATACAGCTGACCTATTCATTCTCTTCCAAGAAGTTCTCAAAGCTGCGGACAGCTGTGGATACTTGACATTTGCTTGGCTTGGAATCCAGCACGTGATCCCCTTTGACTGGAAAGTCATTCCCTAAAACAGAGAGTTGTTACTTTGGAACTATGTTGTGAAATGAGGTAATGCTTCTTTATGACCAGGCTGTGAGGCGGGGCTGGGATTTAGCTCAGTTGGTAGAGTGCTGCGCTGCAGTCTCTGAGGTCCTGAGTTCAATTCCCAGCACTGCAAAAAATGGGAGAAGGACCTGGCAATCCACTCCCAAGGCAATCCCGAAAGAGTCAGCCATTGAAAACCATATGAGGGTCGCTATGAATCAGATACCGACTCGAGGGCACCTAACAACAACAACTGTGAGGCATTAACTGAATGGCTAGATAAGAGAAGCATCATGGTTGACATGAGAGATTGACTTTCTCAGTAACCAGAGAATTAAAATGGACAATTTGTTAAGCCAGAAAAATCACACATTTCTCATAGATTTTTTTTTTCTCCATTTCTTTTTATCATCTTCAGTGTTGTTGAGAGATGGCCGTGGTGTGAATTTTAATCAGAACCTTAGTATAACATTGATTGATAGCAAGACCAGTATGAAATGAATGCATTTAAAGAAAGGAAATCTAATATATTATAAAATGAACAGTTGAAGCTGTGCCATGCATGTGAAGGTATGGTTTTATGTCAGTGTGTCTTTTTTAAAATTATTTTTTAGTTTTGAATTTTCGACTGGTAATTTATTACCTTTACTGGTTTTTTGTTTTGTTTTGTTTTTTTGCAGTACTTGGGGGTTGAACCGAGGCCTTGCCCGTACTTTGCAAGTGCACTACCTCTAGGCTGCACCCCCAACTTGTTTTTTATTTTGAGCCAAGGTGTCAGTCACTGAGTTATGCTGGCTGCCTCTGACCTCAACCCTGGGATCCTCCTTCCTCTGCCTCCTGAGTCTCTGGGATTACAGGTGTGAACCACCACTCCCAGCTACTCTCTGGTTATTTGAAATGATCTTTTCTTTATGTTTTTTCACCACGAATGTTTTCTTAGCTTTTTGAAACAATGGCTGCCTCATATAGATTCAATTTAATATAATTTAAATAATGTAAATAATTATTAATAATTTAATAATTACCAATAATTACCAATAATCAACAACAATTATTATGATAATAAATAATAATTAATAATTTTAATAATAATTAACAATTAATAATTTTAATAATTATTTAGATATAACTTAAATAATTTAAATTATTTTGGGGTACTGGAGGGCTGAAGCCATGACCTCATGCACTTGCTCTACCACTGTGCTGCACTCCCAGCCCCTTTTCTAGTTTATAATCTGGAGACAGACCTCAAACCTGTGATCCTCTTGCCACCACCTCCCGAGTGGCTGGGATTGCAGGCATGTGCTACCACGCCCAGCAGATTTTACTTTTATTATCAAGATCAGTTTCATGTAGAATATTTCCTTGAATTTAAACACTGCTTCACACACAAGAAGAAAACTGGTCAAGAGGAGTCCCTACCAACTTTGATTTCCACTTTAAATGAGGTCCTGGTTCAGTGCCATGGCTTTTGGGACAAAGCTGAAAACCTGGCTCTAATGGACTTGACGATAGTTGTGTGATTAACTGATGATATTGTCATTGTTATTAGGTGCCGTTAAGTTAGGTCCAGCAGAATGAAACACTCCCTTGCACTGTACCATGCCCAGCAGCACTATGTCCGTGCTTCTCTGCTATTTATAGGGTTTTCAGTGGGCTGTTGTTTTGAGACTGCAATCAGGAGTGGATTGCCACATCCTTCTCCCATCTTTGCGGTGCTGGGGATTGAACCCAAAGCCTCAGACAGCACAGAACAGCACTCTACCATTTGAACTTAAACCCCAGTCCTAATTGAAGATAGGATTTTGTATCTGAGGCCCTGAGCCAGTTTCAAGTTTCCAGGAGACATTCTTACCTTCTAATAGTATTTCAAATGTGTACCCTTACTTTACATTATACATTTTAACTGTTTGAATTGGGAGTAACACTGTCTCTTGTTATTTAAATTAGAAAGTCAAGGCTGAGTTTTCTTCATTGTTTTCTCACTTCTTAGCACAGTACCTGGGATATTAGACACTTAATGTTTGTATAGTAAATGAATGTTGTTGTTGTTAGCGACCCTCTGTACAACAGGGGAAACACTATTGTCAGTGCTTCTCTGCTGTTCATAGGGTTTTTGATGGCAGATTGATTTTTGGGAGGGGGTTGCCAGGTCCTTCTCCCAAGTAAATGAATAGACAAATTTATTTGATCTTTATTTTTTAATATTTTATTTAAAAGAAATGAGTATGGATATTTTATGTTAAATTTGAAGGAATATAGCCACCCTGTACTGTTGTGCTCCCAATTCTTTGAGCAGGTGACTGGAGGTGACTGGGGCCAGGTTGAGCTGGCACACCTTGAGGGTGTCCTCAGAACAGTGTTCAAAAAGGCAGAACCAGAAAGAAGCAGCATCTCATTTGTTTTATGCATTTTACTGGCATGGAAGGTGTAATGCAGACTTTGAACTCCTACGTTGAAGTTCCTGGTTTGATTTCCTTATTTACAGAACTCGCCTAAACCTTGAAGTCATTTTTCCTATTCTGGTTTCTGTCCTTCTGTCAGCCTGGGGGGATGACAGAGATAGGTGGTGACATTTCACAGGTAAACAGGCAGGGAGATGCCATACGGAGCCTTCTGGCCTTTGGCTTGCTTGTTAACTAGGCTGATGGAGGGGCATGGTGTTTGGGAAGAGTGGGAAGGACGCATTCTCTTGTCTATTAGGGCACATTTTCCCAGCCCTGAAGCAACTGCTTTTACCTCGTTCTTATAAAGAGTCGTGCTTTTATAAGATGGATTTAAACAGCAACGTATATCATTATTCATTAAGCATTTGCTTTGAGTTTATGCTCTTTGTTCTACAGCCCTTTTCCCAGTCGATTGTTCTTTCTTGTTTAGTCCTGGGCCAACCTGAGTATCTCCAAATTCAGGTGTGTAGGTACTATTTTATTTGAAGGAGCAGTTTTTCAAAAACCTAAGCTTTTGATACATGAATATGAGTCCCCTCTGAGAAGCTGCCTGAACCCCACACTCTCACGTTCATGATCTCTAGCTGTGATTATAGCCCTTACTTGAACTGTGGTTTAAGGGAAATTCTGGATCCTTTTCCTTCTCTCTGCTCCTCGTTGTCTACTCTTTTGTTAGAAGTAACACTGTTTTCTGGGAAGAGCAGCTATGAGATTGAAATCCCACCCCCCCAGCCTTGTGCATGCTGGGCAAGCATTCTGCCTCAGAGCTACCTCCCCAGATACAAGATGGAAATTGTGTAGTTTATTTTCTTATGTTACATTTATGCACCTACCTCGAGCTCATAGTAGTAATGAATGAACTGAATTTTCTGGGCCATTTAGGTTTTGTCAGTGTCATCCTAATGATAACCTGTAGGGGAAATCATATAGCACCACATGCCTTGCTTTCTTGACAAACCCCAATTCATGTCATCCCTTTTATCTTTAGAATTCTTTTGTTTCAAGTTCAGATTGTTATATTACGTGAAAATCTATAGAGATATGCATCTGTACGTGCTAAGATAATAGGGGTGTGACTTGGGGTTCTTACCTAGTTTCTTTGATCCTTCATTTTGTCAGTTTGTGACTTTTACATATAGTTATTGTTACAGTAGGAGGAAATAATTTTTAAAAAATTCTGAAACATTATGCTGGCTACATTCAGTAGTAATTCATTCAGAATGATAAATGTTTCCAACCCCTTAATGTTGTTGTTGTTGTTAGGTGCCGTCAAGTTGGTATCCGACTCATAGTGACCCGCATAGGGTTTTCAATGGCTGAGTGCTTTGGGATTGCCTTGGGAGTGGATTGCCAGGCCCTTCTCCCATTTTTTGTGGTGCTGGGAATTGAACTCAGGGCCTTAGAGACTGCAGTGCAGCGCTCTGCCCACTGAGCTAAATCCCAGCCCCTTAATAATGGTCTACTTGTTCTTCAATCTCTATAACAGACTTCCTGTGTAAAATAGAACAAGATTGGGCTTACGCTCTGAACCTTAGGACTTTGCAGTAGAGAGGCAGAACTGATAATTTGCGTTGAGTTCTGGAACGTCAACCTCATCTCATTTCCCTGTATTTGGGGTTTCCTACATGCTTTCTTTTGCATGAATTTGATTTTGCTTTTGATCTGTGTGCTTGTTTATTTTTCTGGTGATTTATATATGGAAGTGATAATACTATATTCTTTTAAAAAACTATTATTTACATGGTGCTGGGAATTGAACCCTGGGCCTTGTGCATGCTGTAGGCATGCTCCATACCGCTGAGCTACATCCCAAGCCCCAGTTCTGTGTTCTTAAATTGTCCCCTTCACTGGTGGAAGTACCAGGCAAGGTACTCAATCATATCCACGTACTTACCATTTATCTTTCAGAACGGCTTCTGAAGTGCAAATTAGCCTTCTTGTCATTAGTAAAGAAGCCTTCTGCCTTTTGTCTTCTGACCCTGCAGTTATTTTCTTTGCCCATCCAGGATCCTGTCCCACTTCAGCCAGTCTGGACTCTCTTGTGTTGGCATCCTGTGTTATTCCTCACTCCTTTTGGAGTCTCCTCAGGTGACTGCTCAGCTGGTTTCAGCTCTCGCTTACCTCAGGAGATGATTTCCAAACCACATCATAAGCCGACAAAAGGTAAAACATGGACCTCTCCTGGCAATGAGGCTAATCAGATATTTTGGAAAACCCTCTTGCTATAAGCACTTAGAAATACTGGAACAGATAGAATCAACATCTTTTAAAAGTCTTTATTCTAAGAAGGTGAAAGAAATCCACAGGTAGAGAGAAAGAGAAAGAGGATTGAAGACCACTCCTTCTATAACTATGAGAGACACAAGGCAGAAATAAAGATTACGTTACTTATAGGTCCTGGGGACACGTGGCAGGCCTGGAGGCCACAGAAACAGGTCAGAGAGCAGGGGTTAGGGAGCAAGGGAAGTGGGGAGAGGGGAACACAGACAGACACAACCCCCTGCTGACTTGTCAACCAGTGCCCTTATTGGGTGTAGGACATTATTCAGTCAAGTTTTCTGAAGGGAGGTTTTATTTATTTTTTATTTATTAGTTTTATTTTAGTTTTTTAGCAAAACTTGGGGGGTTGAGCCCAGGGCCTTGCACTTGCATGCTTTGCAAGTGCTAAACCACTGAGCTGCATCCCCAGCACATTTTTTAACTTCTTTTTTTTTGAGACAAGGTCTTGCTAAATTATGCCGACTGCCTCTGCTCTCAAACTTGGGATCCTCCTGCCCCTGCCTCCCGAGTCACTGGGGTTACAGGCATGTGCACCACTACACCTGGCTTATGAAGGGAATTTTAATTGGCGTGTTTAAAGCAAGCAAGCACAAGTTATGTGACTGATAGCTGGTCACGGCAGCCCATCTGCACTGTCCCTGTGGAGTGGGAAGGTGAGCGAGGCCAGTAAGTAGGCTCTACCTAGGAAGAGTTGTGTAAGGCAGGTTTGTGGATTGACCTCATGGAGGAGCTGGGAGGAGGTGTAGACCAAGAAGCTGTGTTGAAGGTGACTGAGCCTGCTTCTGCTATGGGAAGGCTCAACTTCTGTTTAACGTGCATGCCGAGGCAACATAAAACTATAAGCACTCACTACACTGATCTAAATGCTTCTGAGTTGGAAGCACCCAGGGCTGCTTGGCAGACGTAAATGCAAATCCCTCTGGAAGAGTGCCATCCTCATCCCACTGATTAAGAGCTCTGAAATATGTGGGAACTACACAAACATTACTAGATGTGGAACGAAACGAGCAACCGTGGATGAGAGACTAAGCTAGTCACTTAGGATGTGCCCTTTGTTCCATTTGTTCATTCCTCAAGCTATTGTTGACCACTTAGTATATTGTTGTTGTTGTTGTTAGGTGCCATCAAGTCGGTATCCGACTCATAGTGACCCTTATAGGGTTTTCAATGGCTGACTGTTTTGGGATTGCCTTGGGAGTGGATTGCCAGGTCCTTCTCCCACTTTTGCAGTGCTGGGAATTGAACTCGGGACCTCAGAGACTGCAGCGCAGCGCTCTACCAACTGAGCTAAATCCCAGCCCCACTTATTATATACTAGGTACTATTTTCAGTGCTGGGGTTATGGCAGAACACTGTATAGGGAAATAAGTACTGCGTTGTTGACCAGAGAGTTTAATACATCTGGCCTGGCACCCTGCTCTCTTCAGGGCTCCCCAAAACTCTTAGGCTTTCTGGTCTCAGTTTGAAAGCCACTGATCTGTCTTAGTCTCTTTATTTTACAACTGAAGACATTGAGACCACAGTGCTTAAGTAACTTGCCCAGGGTATGAAAGTCAGTTTCCTTATCTGTAGAATGGGGATGGTATCTATCTCATAGAAATGCTGTGAGCTTAACCCATACATTGAGCTTAACCCATACAAATACCAGTATATCTGTTCTTCCATGTCCATTCCCCTTAAAGGTCCCACATAGGCCAGGGACTCGGCTCTCTGACTTTTCTTTTTTCTCTTCTCTTTCTCTTTCTCTTACTTATCTTGAAACGGGATCTGAGTTATGCAGGCTGCCTCTGGCCTCTAACTTGAGATCCTCCAGCCCCATGCCCCCAGTCACCTGGGATTACAGGTGTGCGCCACCACCACTCTTGGCCCTGGCTCTCCCACTTCTAAAGCTGAATACTTTTCTGCCTCTCATCTAATTCTTTGAAATCTTTGACTGATCAAGCCACTTTCATTCTTCCTTGTTCTCTGATATTCCACGTATATGAGTTTTGCCGTCATAGCAGATTGTGAGCTGTTTAACTTCCGGGACCAGATTCTGTGTTTTTATATTAACTCCCTGTTCTTATACTGGTCACTTCATAGATTTTTTATGTTTATTGTTGGTTGAATAAACATATTAGTGCCATTGCAATGAGGAGGTAGAAATGTTTTTGTCCAATAAGTCATCATGTGAGAGTTTTGGCAACGCAAGGAACTATTTTTGTTGGCCATTTATGATGGAGATACCCGTGTTCTCTTCTCAGCCCTTGGCTCACTTGATGGTCCCTACCTGACTTCATGCTGTAGTTTTCCTCATAGTCCGGGCTCGCTCTTCCATTCTGTACCAGGCTTGTTTGTGAGTGCTACTTACCGCACTGGGACTGTGTGTGTGTGTGCTGGAAATTGCTGAATAGCCCACAGCTGCTGCCGTGTAGTTCTGAGCACGTTTCGAATTGGAGATCTGTCCATTTGCCTGGACCATGGTCCTTCACTGAGCTTTGTTCTTTGTTCCTCTGCTGCTCTATCTTGCCTTGCCCTCCCCTCTCCTCTGGCCTGGACGGACAGTGTGGTTATGCTGTTTCTCTCTGCCCTGCTCAAGGGCCAGGCACTTCTGCTTACCACTGGAACCAGGAAGGAATAACTTGGAACTCCTTCCTCTCATAGACTGCCCCCCCCGCCCCCCCACTATGGCTGGGCTGTGGCCAGGGCTCTGTTCAGCTGCTGGCTGCATTTCAGCTGTGCGAGTCCTTTCTATAGTGAAAACATGAAAATGCCAGGGGATTATTTTTGCAGATAAATAAGATGGCAGCAGATGTGAAAACAGATTTTTCTCATGATTGTAATTGGTGTTTTGTTTTTATTTTAGTTTAATAATATATAGGTAATCATGAAAATATTTGCTGCAAAAAATTAGGAGAGTTACCAACTGCTATTATCTGATACAATCCCTTTAATTTAGTTTCTTTGGAAAAAAACTTAAAATTGTTAGTTAAAAAAAATTAAAGACATTTGTGCTAGTGAAGCTTTAAGAGTTTGAAGTAATCAAAATACATTTGAATTAGATTTACCGTAATCGGTTTTACCTTTCTTTATTCATTTCAGCTGTAGTAATTTTCAGGACTATGGCATGTGCTCGTGAGAGTAATGTGGAGTTGTTTGGCCATAATTTTCGCATTTTCTGGCAGTTATTTCTTTGTTTCTCCCTCTGCTTCCCTTCTCCTCCTCCTCCTCTTCCCTTTCCCTCCCCGTCCCCACCCCGCGCTTTGTATTTCCTCCGCAGCCATGACCTGTTAATCTTATATATGTGGTAGGCTGTAGACTGATTTGAATTTTCCGTATTACCATATGTTTATGCAAAGATACTTTATTATTCGTGTTCATAGTAAATTTCATTGTGGCGGTAGCACCTGCACACCATAACTGTGGGATGTTGGCAGGAATATGGAAATATTTTTAGCTACTTGGGACTGTTTATTGTAATAGAACTTAGTATTTCAAGACGGATTTTGTTGCATTATCATATTCAGTGTATTTACTGTCATCCAAGACTATAGTTTTTTTATATGACTAGAACCACATCTATTTTTGCAGCCTTATCTTCTACCTCTGTTCTCTGTAAAAAAGGATGCTTCCAAAGTACAGTTACTGTTTGAATGAAGCCCCAAACTCTGATTACAAAGCTCATGCTGAAGTTCCCCCAAGTTTAGCCACTTTTCATTATACATCTCAAAACTACCTGCTCCATAAATCCTTACCAGCTCCTCCCAACTACGTATGGATATCTTTTAATCTTCACAAAAAAATTTTCTATCTTATTATTGCTCATGCAATTCTCTACCATATTTATAGGTACTTGAGTCCCAATTATCCCTGCACCAAGTGGGGTATTGAGGGGGTGAATAAGAGCAAAGTACACAACATAACTCTATGAAAATACCATGATGGTACCCTTTATATTGCATACTAAAGGTTGCTGCTGTTGTTAGGTGCCTTCTAGTCAAGTCTGACTGAGAGACCCTCACAGGGTTTTCAATGGGTGTTTGTTTCAGGGTTGCTTTGGGAGTGGATTGCCACACCTTCTCCCATTTTTCTGTGGCGCTGGGGATCAAACCTGGGTCCTCAGAGAGTAGGGAGAAGCACTCTACCAACTGAGCTAAATTCCAGCCCATAAGGACTTTTAAATTCCTTAAGACATCTAGTAAGGGTAGTATATAAACTTGTTGTTGTTGTTAGGTGCCGTCGAGTTGGTATCCAACTCATAGTGACCCTCTGTACAACAGGGGAAACACTATTGTCAGTGCTTCTCTGCTGTTCATAGGGTTTTCAATGGCAGATTGATTTTGGGGAGGGGGTTGCCAGGTCCTTCTCCCAAGCCTACAGCTTCTGGTGTTCCCTGGCGGTCTCCCATCCAAGTACTAACCAGGCCCGACCCTGCTTAGCTTTCGAGATCTGACGGGATCGGATGCCACAGGGCTACGGCTGCAGGCAGTATATAAACTAGTTACTCAACAAATGTATATTCGATTGAATAAATGTGCTTTTACTTATACATGTGATTAAAATTGTTTTCCTCTAAGGAACAAATGACCCCATGTGGGAATGGAGACGACTTCCCAATGATAGTATAAACTGTATTCTTTTATAGGCCAGTAAACGACAGGAAGTATTTTCACTGCCACAGTCAGAAACAAACACTAATGCATGCATACCTTTGGCCACGTAAGTGCTAAACAGAGCTTAATACAACTCCATTTGTCCTGTCATTTGAACCCTTAACTTTCTGGATCTCAAATCTGCATCCTCTAGTCTGCCTCCCCTCCTCCTAGGAAGCAACCCATGTGTCCTAAGACTTTGTTTCATGATCTCTCTTCCCTACACTGTGAACCTAGGGAGGGCAAGAAATATGCTGTCATTACCAAATCTCAGACCTTGAAAGGAATTCAATAAATAGCTGCTGAACGAATGACCATTAAATGTAGGAAGGGGGGAGGAAAGTAGCAAGAGGGGAAAGGGAACACGGTGCAGGGGGATGAGGAGGTGAACAAGAGCAAAGTACATGACATAATTGTATGAAAATACCATGATGAAACCTACTATATTGGACACTAATTTTATATATATGTTGTTGTTGTTGTTGTTAGGTGCCGTCGAGTCGGTATCCGACTCATGGCGACCCTCATAGGGTTTTCAATGGCTGACTGTTTGGGGATTGCTGTGGGAGTGGATTGCCAGGCCCTGTCTCCCATTTTTGCGGTGCTGGGAATTGAACTCGGGACCTCAGAGACTGCAGTGCAGCGCTCTACCAACTGAGCCAAATCCCAGGCCTTGCTATAGATGGTTACTAAATATTCTTTATCAGAAAAGGGAAATCCTCTTCTTGATTTGGGTTTTATAAGAAATGAGGGTTGGATTTTATCAGATTATACCTCATAGGTTATAATTAATAGTTTTTCTAATGTTAAATTACTCTTGTTTCTTGAATAAACCCAATTTGATCACAATCTAGTATTTTCTTCATGTCTTAATGATTTTTGTCTTATTTATGCGTGATGTTGCTTTTGGTTTTTCATCCCTGTGCTCCCCTTATCTGGTTTTGGTATCAGGGTGTAATAACCTCTTAGAGTTAGTTATGGGTGTTACTATTTTTTTTCTTTTCTCTGGTTGGTATAATAGTGTATTCTGTTCTTTGGATGTTTGGTAGAACTTGTCTGTAAAATATATAACCTTATGTTTTCTTTGTGTGATAATTTTGAATTACTGATTTTTTTTAGTGATTATGGAAAAACTTAGACTATATTGTTGAGTTCTATTAAATTGTGTTTCCTAGGAATTTCGTATATTATCACATTTTTTAACATCAAGTTGTTCATGGTATTATTTTAACCTTCATTTCACTGTGCCTGTAGTTATATTCCCTGCTCCTTTCCAATATTTATTCATGCTGCTCTTTTTTTTTAAATCTGTCTTGCCAGAAGTTTGTGTCTTTGAATTTTTTTTAAAAAAGAATCAGAATTTGGCTTTTCTTTTTTAAGTTTCTTTATGTTTTTTAAAATTTCCTTTACTGTCTTTTGGTTTATGTTGTACTTTCCAAACTCCTTATGTTGAACATTTAGCTCTTTAACTTACACAACTTCTTCTTTCCTAATGGAAGCATTTAAGGAAGTGAATTTCCTGAAAAATACTGCTTTTCACGTAGCCTACAAGTTACGACGTGTAGCATTTCAACTAATGTTTAGTGTTTTATGTGGTGCTGGGGGTCAAACTCAGGGCCTTGAACATGCAAAACACTTAGATACTGCTAGCCCAGTATCTAGTGTTAGAAAATTTCCATTATGATTTCTTCATTTCACAATTTATTTAGAAGTATATTTCTTTCTCTCTTTTTTTTTTTTCTTTTTGTTTTCTTCTCTTTGGGGTGTGGGATAGGGTGGTGCTACAGATGCACGTTCTGTGAATGCTGTTGAAATGCTCCACCACTGAGCTACACCTCCAGCCCTACAAATGGGTTTCTTAAATTTGTTTTCCATTTTCCAAAATATGAGCTTTTCTAATGTCCTTTTTTGTAACTGATTTTTAACTTAATGGCTTTGTGTTAAGAGCTGTGCTCTGTTCCTGTGACTTGTTCTTTGAAATATATTGAAGGAAGCTGGGCATGGTGACACATGCCTGTAATCCCAGCAACTGGGGAGGCGGAGGCAGGAGGATCGCAAGTTTGAGGCCAGAGGCAGTCTTCGTAATTTAGCGAGACCCTGTCTGAAAAAAAAAGTAAAAAAAATGGGCTGAGGGTGCAGCTCAGTGGTCCAGCACTTGCAAAACATGCAAGCTCAAGGCCCTGGGTTCAACCCCCAGGACGACACACACACACACACACACACACACACACACACACAAACCAGACAAGAAAAAGAAATATATTGAGGCTTAACTTTACATCATAACTTTTTGTTAATGTTCTTGTGTGCCTGGGAAGATTAGGATGAAAAATTATATCTTCATTAGGATCAAGTTTGATAATTATGATGTTCACATCTTCTAGATCTTTAGTTATTTCTTTCAACTTAATTTATAAGAGATTGTTGATTGAAATCTACTTTAATGGTAGATAACTCATTTTTTCTGGTCAGTTTTTGCTTTTCTGGTCAGATTTGCTTTCCTATTTCAAGGTATTAATATTTAGGTTACAGTGTATGTTTGAGATGAATAGCAGTATTTGTCACCATGTGGTTGTTAACTACTTTTGCCTTAGTGTGTGTTCTGTTTAGCTGCCCTAGCTTTGTTTTGGTTTTGGTACACGTACTATATCTTTTTATTTCTCATTCTCTTATTTTCGTTCTTCACAGGATCTTAGGTTTTTGGTTTATGTCTTACAAGAGCGTGTAACTTTTTATAGTAATTTGATACTTTTAAAAGGCAAGTATAGATCTTTCAATCATCAATATATTGTGTTTACTTAGATATTTGAACTTATTCCTGCCTTCTTATTTTCGTTTATTCTGCCTTTTTTTTTTTCTATTTTCAGGGGGTAGGTGATATAAGTCTATCACCTTCTATGTTTCCCTCTACAGACATTTGGAAATTGTATACTTTGTTTCTAGTGTTTAGTGATTGCCTTTTAAATTTTGCCATTCTTATGTAAGTTGATCAAGTGTGAAGTTAATGAGTATTTTAACCACCTTTCTAAAACTATCCAAGGGCCTTAGTTCTTTTCTTTTGATCAAATCGTATTTTTTAGGTTTCTGTTTTCCATCCCAAGTAGACACAGCCTAGAGATTAGGCACACAGGCTAGAAGTTGGGAGCCTGTTTGAATCCCAGCTATGCCACCAATCAGATGAATAAAGTTGGACATTTATTTAACCTCCTGGTGCCTCAATTTCCTCATCTGTAAAATGTGGACAATGAAAGGACCTTTGTCATAAAGCTAAAGCTTTATATGAGAAATACAGAACCTATAATTTATATTTACAGCTGTGCCTGGCACTTAACAAGGACTACTTAGAAGGGCCCCCACATGTCTGTCTGTTTGCAGTACTGTGGGAGCTTACATGTTGCTGTGATGCTGAAAGCTATACCACCAGGACTACAGATGCCAGCAACGTCACCCAGGGTGGAGAGGTTTCAGCTGAGCTTCCAGACTTAGACGAGGGAAACGGGCATGGCTCTCCTGCTCCAGAAACAATTAGCCATTGAAAACCCTACGAATAGCAGAGAAACACTGTCAGATATAGTACCAGAAAATGAGTCCTCCAGATGGGAAGGCACTCAGAAGACAACTGGGGAAGAATTGCCTCTCAAAATAGAGACTACCTTAATCATGGGAATGGAGTGAAGCCCCAGGGACCTCCATGTGCTGTTGTGGCACAACTCAAATGAGAAAGAACAACTGTAAATATTCGTTGATAATTGGAAGGTGGAATGTATGTAGCATGAATCTAGGGAAACTAGAAATCATCAAAAGGGAAATGGAGCACATAAACCTCAACATTCTAGGCATCAGTGAGCTAAAATGGACTGGCATGGGCCATTTTGAATCAGATAATCATATGGTCTACTATGCTGGGAAGGGCAGATTAAAGGGAAATGGGGTTGCATTCATCATCAAAAAAGACATCTTGGAGCCAGGTGCAGTAGCGCATGCCTGTAATCCCAGTGGCTTGGGAGGTGGAGGCAGGAGGATCGCAGGTTTGAGACCAGAGGCAGTCTGTGTAACTTAGTGAGACCCTGTCTCAAAAAGTTAAAAAAAAAAAAAAAATGGACTGGGAGTGCAGCTCAGTGGTCCAGCACTTGCAGAGCATGCAAGCGCGAGGCCCTGGGTTCAACCCCTAGTACCACAAAAAAAAAAAAAAGGCATCTTAAGGTCAGTCCTGAAATACAATGCTGTTAATGATAGAATAAATGTCTTTTTATTCTGTCAAGGAAGGCCAGTTAATATGACTATTGTTCAAATTTATGGACTGACCATTAAGGCTACGAACTGCTAGAAAATTAAGCTGGCTTCAGAAGAAGGCATAGAATCAGGGACATCATTGCTGATGTCAGATGGATATTAGGCAAAAGCAGAGAATACCAGAAAGATGTTTGTCTGTGTTGGCTATGCAAAGGCATTTGACTGTGTGCATCACAACAAATTTATGGCAAACATTGTGAAGAATGGGGAATACCAGAGTGCTTAACTGTACTCATGAGGAATCTGTACTCGGATCCGGAGGCAGTCGATGGAACAGAACAAGGAAATACTGCCTGCTTTAAAGTCGAGAAAGGTGTGCGTCAAGGCTGTATCCTTTCACCGTACCTCTTCAGTCTCTGTGTTGAGCAGATAATCCAAGAAGCTGGACTTTATGATGAAGAACACGGCATCTTGATTGGAAGAAGACTCATTAACAATCTGTATTATGCAGATGACACAACTATGCTTGCTGAAAGTGAAGAGGATTTGAAACATTTACTGATGAAGATCAAAGAACACCCACTTCAGTATGGATTGTGCTTCAGCACCAGCAAAATGAAAATCCTTACAGCTGGGTCAGTATGCAGGCTCATGATAAATGGAGAAAAGATGGAGGTTGTTCAAAATTTTGCTTTACTTGGTTCTACAATCAACACCCATGGAGGTAGCAGTCAAGAAATCAAAAGACACATTGCACTGGTAAAAGCTGTTGGAAAAGATGTTTTTAAAGTGTGGAAAAGTAAAGATGTCACATTGAAGACGAAAATGCACCTGACTCATGCTGTGGTATTTTCAGTCACATCATAAGGTTCTGAAATCTGGACATTGAATAAACAAGACAGGAGAAGAATTGATACTTTTGAATTATGGTGTTGGAGATAAAAATTGACTATACCAGGGACTTCCAAAAGAACCAACAAGTCTGTCCTAGAAGAAGTGCCACCAGTGTACTCCTTGGAAGGTAGGATTGCTAGACTGCGTCTGACATGTTTTGGACATGCTGTTGGGAGGAACCAATTTGTGGAGAAGGACATCATGTTTGGGAGAGTGGCAAGTGAATGAAAAAAGGGAGGGGCCTTAAGTAGATGAACTGACACTGTGTCTGCAACAATGGGCTTAAACATAATGATCCTGTGCCTGGCACAGAATCGAGAACTTTCCTTCTTTTGTACATAGGGTCATAATGAGTCAGACCCAACTTGACAGCACATGACAACAATTTAGAAGGGGTTGTTGATGTCTTATTATGTTACTGTTATTCTTTTTTTTTTTTCCAGTACTGGGGTTTGGACCCAGTGCCTCGTGCTTGCATGCTTTGCAAGTGCTGGACCACTGAGCTGCACCCTTAGCCCATTTTTTATTTTTTGAGATAAGGTCTCTCTAAGTTATGTAGACTGCCTCTGGTCTCGAACTTGCAATCCTCCTGTTTCCACCTCCCAAGCTGCTTGGATTACAGATGTGCACCACCATGCCCGGCTTGTTACTGATATTCTTGAGACAGCTTTTTGGGGTATATAATTCTGTGTTATATATCCAGAATATAATTCCGTATTTTCTCTTTGTGCTTTGATGATACTATTTCATTGGTTTCTGGCTGTCAGTGTTCCTGTTGAGATGTCTGCTATCAGTCTACTTGTCATTCTTTTGTAAGTACTTGTCTTTTCTTTTTGGCTCCTTCTAAGCTCTTCTCTGTGTGTTTTTATTTGTGAAGTTTTACTTAAATAGTGCCTGGATGTGGATTTCCTTGTTTATTTATTTATGTTTTTACTTATCTTACTTGGACTATTTTGAGCTTTCTCGTATCTGTGGATTTTCATCAGTTCTGGCAAATTCTCAGTCATAATGTCTTCAGATATCTCTTCTCCCTTTTCCCTGTACTGTCCTTTTAAAATTCCATTTAGAGCTGTGTCCCTTAACCTGCCTTCCATTCTCTCACTCTCTCTTTTATATTTCCATCTCCTTGACCTTCTGTGCTACTAAAAGTTGATGGACAATTTCTTGAGCTTTTAGGTCCAGCATGTTAGTTCCTTCTTCAGTGGTTGTTTGATTCATTGTATTTGAGTGAGTAGGATTTCCATTTCTAAAAGTTTTATTTGATTCTCCATTTTCAATAGTGTTTTGCTTTCTAATTCCTTTAAACTTTTTAGTCTAGTTATTTTAAGTTTTGTGTTCATTCCATTATCTGAAGGTTTGTTGTTGTTGTTAGATGCCATTGAGTTGGTATCCAACTCATTGAGATCCTGCGATCCTGCGTACAACAGGCCAAACACTATTGTCAGTGCCTCTCTGCTGTTCATAGGGTTTTGAATGGTGGATTAATTTTTGGGAGTGGGTTGCCGGGTCCATCTCCTAATCTGAAGGTTTAGGGAGCTAAATTTGTTGTTCCTACTAAGAACTTGTTGTGTCTTGTTTTGTTTAGTGGCTTTTTTTTTTTTTTTTTTTTTGCTTATGCGTAGATTTTTGGCTGAACTTCACCAGGGAGAATCCTTAGATCCTAGAATGGGAATGTTTGCAGGCAGATATAATTTACTGAGTGGTGCTCAAATCCTAGGTCAGCTTTAGCTTGTGAACCCTGCTCATTGTGTGATTCCTGTTCAGTCTCCCCCTTCTTAAGATTGGACGATGGTTTGGATATCTGATAGAATGACCAACTCTCCGGTTTACCTAGAGTGGAGGGTTTTACTGGGATGTGGAATTTTTATTGATAACAATGAGATAGTTCTGGGTAAACTGTAATCATTGCTTACATTAATTCTTGTTCCAGTGTGTGTACCTACATTTGTCCCCAAATGACTGTTGCTTTCTCCTGTTTGTATATATGTGGTTTCCTTGAAGATATATCATGCTTTTCTACAAGTCCAGCCGTTAAAAATTATGTTTGTTGTAATTTATCCAAGATCTAGCTATAGTAATGGGCAGGTCCTTCTGAGCATCCTGAAGTATAACTTGTAATTTCACTTTTTACTTAAGTTACAGAGAACATCTTTCCATGTCATTCACTGTGCTTCTACAATTCTATAATTCTATAATTATCAGTGGTTGCGTAGCATTCAGTTCTCTTTCTCTATCAGCATTTATTAAACTAATATCTCATTTTGGACATATGGATTACTCCAGAATTTCCCCTTATAAAAATGATATGTTGGAAATTCATATACCTAAGTCTTTGCATACTCCAAGATTATTTCCCTGTGATAAATTTCCAAAGGTAGAATTCTTGTTGTTAGGTGCAATTGATTTGGTGTCCAACTTAAAGCAATCCTAGGTACAACAGGTGAAATAGTATTTTAGTGCTTCTCTGCTATTCCATAGGGTTTTCAATGTCTGATTTTTTCTTGGGAGTGGGTTGCCAGGTCTGTCTCCCAAGCCTATAGCACCTGGTGTTCCCAGGTGGTCTCCTGTCCAAGTACTAAGCAGACCCGGCACTGCTTAGCTTCTGAGGTCTGATGGGATCGGACGCCACAGTGGCAAAAGTAGATGCAGGCAAAAGTAGAATTGGAGAATCAGGAAGTTTACAACACTTTTGTCTTTTGAATTATATAACCAAGTTGCTGTCTCATTTCTCTGCACCCTAGGTGACACTGGCTATTATTTCTTTCAGTCATTGTCACTTTGATTAGTGAAATGCTCCCTCTTATAATTAAGGCATCTGACTTTTGGTGCCGGTAAACACCACATACACAGTATTTTAACATCTAAATTTCAAGTATAGATTCACCCTAAGACGTATCTAGCTCCCACTCTCTTTAAAACTAGTAATCAGGATGTTTGTCTTAGAAGCTCCATTCCCTCCTCTGTCTGTACAAATAATTACATGCTCGTGTTCTTAGAAGTGGCTTTTGAAGTAAAACAGGGAAAGCAAATAGAGAGTAACTTCCTCTGAAAATGGCACCGCACTCATGGCTTCCTCCCTCAGATTTCTTTTACTCCCATAAGCTATGACGCCTATGAGCCTTTGGCTTCTGGGATACCCAGGCTCTGAATGATCAGTGTCGATCCAGGGTTCACGTAGAGAACCTCATCTAGTCCATATTTATTGTTTCCTGCTTCCTTTTTTTTTTTTTTTTTTTTTTTTTTTTTTTTTTTTTTTTTTTTTTTGGTACTGGGTGTTGAACCCAGGGCCTCGTGCTTGCATGCTTTCCAAGTGCTGGACCACTGAGCTGCATCCCCAGCCCATTTTTTTTTACTTTTTGAGACAGGGTCTCATTAAATTACACAGTCTCTGGTCTCGGAACTTGCGATCCTCTTGCCTGCACCTCCCAAGCCGCTGGGATTATAGGCATGCGCCCCCACGTCCAGCCTTGTTACCTACTTCCTTAACAAACTGTTTGAGGCACTGTCCCATACTCAGTACCTTACTGAGCACTTGAGTACTGGTGGGGAAAAAATTGGAGTAAAATATAGCCTTTTTTTTTTTTTTTTTTTTACCATTTTATGGTTTTCTGTTGTTGTTGTTAGGTGCCGTCGAGTCGGTATCCGACTCATAGCGACCCTCTGTATAACAGGGGAAACACTATTGTCAGTGCTTCTCTGCTGTGCATAGGGTTTTCAATGGCAGATTGATTTTTGGGAGGGGGTTACCAGGTCCTTCTCCCAAGCCTGCAGCACCTGGTGTTCCCAGGCGGTCTCCCATCCAGGTACTAACCAGGCCCGGCCCTGCTTAGGTTCCGAGATCTGCCGGGATTGGATTCCACAGGGCTATGGCTGCAGGCTATGGTTTTCTAGGAGTAGAAAAATAGCTGTACCATAGCAAGGAAGACCCTTGCCACATGCTGTAAGCTCAGGGCTTCTGTGTGCTATGTCTCCTGGAGTGGGTGGTGTTCTGAATAAGACAATTTTCTGTGGACTGCATCTCTAAAATTTACAGTGTAAGTCAGTGGGAAAATGATTTGATACTATCCAAGTGTAATAAGGGCTTGCAGCCATAGCCCTGTGGTGTCCGATCCCATCAGATCTCAGAAGCTAAGCAGGGTCGGGCCTGGTTAGTACTTGGATGAGAGACCACCTGGGAACACCAGAAGTTGCAGGCTTGGGAGAAGGACCTGGCAACCCCCTCCCAAAAATCAATCTGCCATTGAAAACCCTATGAACAGCAGAGAAGCACTGACAATAATGTTTCCCCTGTTGTACAGAGGGTCGCTATGAGTCGGATACCGACTCGACGGCACCTAACAACAACAACAAAGTGTAATAAGAATGCATCTTTTAAATAATCCTGGGCATAACCATCTATACACGTGTTTGGTTATCTTCATGGCGTGTTGAGAATTAAGAAGTGGAGAACGATAGCACAATAAATATTCAAAGTCACTATTACTCTCCGTTATCTCTGCAGTGGTGTAACAGTTTTGCACACGAGTAGGTATTTCCACATGTAAATAGCCCATTACAAGTGATTGCTGACAAGTATCCCTGTATCAAAAGGTGGTCTTTGAAGGCAACTTCTGGGTAGCCTGTAGACAGCTACTGAATCTGATTAGGAACCGGTTAGAAAAATGCTTGGGCTCAGTGGATATTTGTGGGTTCTGGGAAATTCCCAAAGGAAATGAGTGACTAATTAGAGGCAGGTGGTCTTAACAACTTAAAAAGAAATATAATGTTCAGGACCTATTACCATCTGAGGACAGGGCCAGCACCACGGGCAGGTCTGGGTAGGAGAGGGGCCACTTACCCCTTTCCGTAGAGGTAGAGCTGTCCACACTTGGAGCAGGCAGCTAAGACAGCACACTCATCATCCCGAGGGGAGAAACTGGGATGTGTTGAATTCTGATTGCCAAACAACACAAACTCATTTTTTCCCATTTCTTTTCCCTAACCCCCTAACAAATCTCTAGTCAAATGCTTAAGCTTTTTGGTACGCACATTTGAAATTTTCTACTGTGTACTTTTTCCTGTTTCACGTTCATCTGACATCTATGTATTTTTCCCAATATCTACCTTAACACTTATGCTTCCTATTTCAATGTTCTTTTTATCACTGTCTTGATTTTTATGCTTTAGAAAGAAATAGGACTTCACTCTGAATTTTTCTCATATTTCCATATGTTACTGTTAGTGCATTTTCTTTGCAGGCAACTTCTTAGTTTGAAAACTGACATAGCATCTTTGCTTTATTGAGATAGATTGGGAAAAGTACTCATTAGGTTGGATACAATAATTTCAAGAAAGTTTTCTAATTATTTGTTGTTAGGTGCCCGAGTCATTGTCCGACTCATAGTAACCCTATGTACAACAGATGAAAGGCTATTGTCAGTGCTTCTCTGCTATTCATAGGGTTTTCATTGGCTGATTATTTTTTGAGAGTGGGTTGCCAGGTCCTTCTCCCAAGCCTACAGCACCTAGTGTTCCCAGGTGGTCTCCTATCCAGGTACTTACCAGGCCTGACCCTGCTTAGCTTCCGAGATCTGACGGGATAAGATGCCACGGTAGTACGACTGTAGCCTAATAATTGATTATGTTGTTGTTGTTGTTAGATGCCATCGAGTCGGTATCCAACTCATAGCGACCCTCTGTACAACAAGGGAAACACTATTGTCAGTGCTTCTCTGCTGCTCATAGGGTTTTCAATGGCAGATTGATTTTTGGGAGGGGGTTGCCAGGTCCTTCTCCCAAGCCTACAGCACCAGGTGTTCCCAGGCCGTCTCCCATCCAGGTACTAACCAGGCCCGACCCTGCTTAGCTTCCGAGATCTGATGGGATCCGATTCCACAGGGCTACGGCTGCAGGCAATAATTGATTCTAAGCTTCATAAAATTCCCAAAGGAATAATGCTTAATATACCAAACAGCTTGTTGAACCTGCTTGTGAAAGCATTCTTAATTTTTTTAAATGTGAGGTATATATGTAGAAAGATGTGTCAGATAGCTATGTATCAGAGTCAAGTGAGCAGCCATAACTGCCACCCAGGTCAAGAAATGGGATGTGGCTACCACCCCAGCAGCACAATTATGTGTGCTTGTCCCTAGCTATGGTCTTCTCTTGTCTTCATGTAAGCACCACACCACTTTTTGTAATATTTTCCTTGCTTTAGGATTTTTAGTCATACTGGCCAGGCGTGGTGGCACATACCTGTAATCTCAGTGACTTGGGAAGCTGAGGCAGGAGGCTCTTGAGTTCAAGGCCAGAGGTAGCCTGTGCAACTTAGCAAGACCCTGTCTCAAAATAAAGTAAATAAGAAATGGGCTGGGGGTACAGCCCAGTGCTAGAGTGCTTGCAAAGTATGCATGAGGCCTGAGATGCCTCCAAGTACTGTGAAAAAGAAAAATGTTTGTTATAATACCCGTGTTGTTGTTGTTGTTGTTGTTAGGTGCCGTCGAGTCAGTGTCCAACTCACAGGGAGCCTATGTACAACAGATGAAACACTATTGTCAGTGCATAGGGTTTTCAATGGCTGATTGTTCTTTGGGAGTGGGTTGCTGGGTCCTTCTCCCAAGCTTACAGCACCTGGTGTTCCCGGGTGGTCTCCCATTGAAGTACTAACCAGGCCCTATCTTCCTTAGCTTCTGAGATCTGATGGGATAGGACACCACAGTGGTATGGCTGCAGGCAATACCTATGTATTCAGTCTTAACAGGTAAATGTACTTTTGCCTGTTTTTGAACTTTATGTAAATGAATTCGTGTTATAGGTACTGTTTTATAAAATTATTTTGCATCATATTATATATGAAATCCACCCATTTTGTTCTGTGTAGTGTTCATTTATATCGGTGTATAGATTTTTGTTCGACTATACCATACTTGTTCCATTTTTGTTTTCTTTAGTTTTGGCTCATGTGGCTAATGATGCTGCTGTGAATACTTTGTATATTTCCTTGTGAGGAATATAATTAGTACACACATTCAGGTATGGAATTGCTATTTGCAGATTGTTCACATCTTTAATATTACTACCCGATATCAAACTGTTTTCTAGAGTGGTCGCACAATTTTTCTCTTTCTCGCTCTGTGATACTGGAGTGTTGAACCCTGAGCCTTGCACATACTTTGCAGGCACTCTCCTACTGGGCTGTACCCCAGCCCATTTTTTCTTTTTGAGTCACAGTCTCGGTAAGGTATATAGGCTGTCTCTGGCCTTCACCTCCCGAGTTGCTGGTATTACGGGCATGTGCCTCCATGCCCAGCTCCTTTTTATTGACTTTTTGAGATTGGGTCTCACTGTGTAGATCAGGCTGGCCTACCCTTGCTGTGTAGCCTAAACTGAGCTCAATCTAGTGCTCCTCCTGCCTTAGCCTACTGAGTGCTGGCGTTACAGTTGTGCACCACCACGCCCAGCCATTTTTATGATTTTTAATGAATATATTTCTATCAAAATAGTGAAAATAGAACATATCTTGCCTGATTTATTTTATCTCTGATCTTTAACAGTAACTCAAGTGATATAAAAATAAAACAAACCACAAGTACATTTTTGTCTTCATAATTCCCATAGTAAATTTTATCTGTGTGGGTGGAAGGAATCATATCACACAAAATAAACTGTAGTGAAAGTAACTCAATTTAGAAAGAAGAATATCAGCCAGATGTGGTGCACATCTGTAATCCCAGCATTTGGAAGCTGAGGCAGGAGGATAGATGTGAGTTCAGGCCAACCTGGGCTATATAGCAAGCTCCAGGCCAACCTGCGCTATACAGTGAGACCCTGTCAAAAAATAGAATATCTAGTTTGGAGACTATGGGCTGGGATTTAGCTCAGTTGGTAGAGCGCTGCGCTGCAGTCTCTGAGGTCCCGAGTTCAATTCCCAGCACTGCAAAAATGGGAGAAGGACCTGGCAATCCACTCCCAAGGCAATCCCGAAACAGTCTGCCATTGAAAACCCTATGAGGGTCGCTATGAGTCGGATACCGACTCGACGGCACCTAACAACAACAACAAGTTTGGAGACTAGAGAGACAGAGGACATAGCATAGGGACCTTTTGTTTAATAGATGTTCACTTGAGATTTGTTGGTTAATTAATCCAAGTGTATCTGTGATACGTACAGGATTTCTTAACAATGCACCATTCTGCTTTTTAAGTTGTACCTTTCCAGATTTTGAGTTCTTGATTCATCCATTAGATCTAGACAGTGTGGACTGTTAGAAGGGGGTCTTACTTGTTAGAAGGCATCTTACTTGTTTTGACATAATAAAATGACATGCCGTTTTTTTCTTGAAATGTTTATTTACTATGTTTCTGGTATAGGTGGTGCTTTATAACTTCAAAGATTTTGTTTTAAAAGTTTGGTTAAAATCAGACAGAGGACTTATTTCCAGAATTTAAAAAGAACTCAACAACACAACTCCCTAGACAACAAATAATCCAGTACACAAGTGGGCAAAGGAACTGAACAGACAGTTCTCAAATGAAGAAGTTTGTAAGGCCATAAAACACATGAAAAAATGCTCAATATCCCTAGCCATTAGGGAAATGCAAATCAAAACAACTCCGAGATTCCACCTTACTCTAGTAAGAATGGCCAAGATCAACAAAACAAGTAATAACAATTGCTGGTAAGGTTGTGGAGAAAAGGGAACCCTCTTACAGTGTTGGTGGGGCTGTAAATTGGTTCAACCACTTTGGAAATCAGTATGGATATACCTCAGAAAACTAAAAATAGAACTGCCATATGACTCAGTTATACCACTACTGGGAATGTACCCAAAGGGAGATGAGTCATCATTCCATAGAGACACCTGTATCTCCATATTCAATGCAACACTTTTCACAATAGCAAGGATATGGAATCAACCAAAGTGCCCATCAACAGAAGAATGAATAAAAAAATTATGGTACATATACATGATGGAATAGTATTCAGCAATAAAAAATGAAATAATGTCATTTGCAGCGAATGGATGAAACTGGAGAATATCATCTTGAATGAACACAGCCTCAAAAAGAGAAATACTGTATGTTGTTGCTCACATGTGGGAGCCAAATTAAACATAAAGGAAGGAAAAAATCCTATACATAAATCGGAACATAATAGAAAGCACAATTAAACTTAGTGTGTTGTTGTTATTGCTGTTAATGCCGTAGAGTTGAGTCTGACTCATAGCAATCCTACATACAGCAGATTGAAACACTTCCCAATTCTGTGCCATGCACACAATCTTATTTATGTTTAAGCCTATTGTTGCAGACACTGTGTCAATCCATCTGGTGGAGGGTTCCCCTTTTTTTGCACTGACCTGCCACTCTCCCAAACGTGATGTCTTTCTCCAGGGATTGGTATCTCCTGACTACATGTCTTACATCAACATGTAAGATGAAGTCTAGCCATCCTTGCTTCCAAGGAGCACTCTGATTGCACTTCTTCTAGGACAGATCTGTTGGTTCTTTTGGCAGTCATGGTATATTCAGTAATTGTTTCCAGCACCATAATTCAAAAGCATTAATTCTTTTCTTGTCTCCCTTGTTCAATGTCCAGCTTTCACAACCACATCATGGGACTGAAAATACCATGACATGAGTCAGGCGCACCTTCGTCTTCAATGTGACATTCTTACTTTTTGATAACTCTAAAGACATCTTTTGCCACAGCTTTTCCCAGAGCAATGTGTCTTTTGATTTCTTGACTGCTGCTTCCATGGGTGTTGATTATAGAGCCAAGCAAAGCAAAATCTTGGACAACCTCAATCTTTTCTCCATTTATTGTGAAGTTGCATACTGACCCAATTGTAAGGATTTTTGTTTTGTTAATGTTTAGTCACAACCCATACTGAAGGCTGTGATCTTTGATCTTCATCATTAAATGTTTTAAATCCTCCTCAGTTTGAGCAAGCAGAGTTGTGTCACCTGCATAACGCAGGTTGTTAATGAGTCTTCCTCCAATCCTGATGCTGCGTTCTTCCTCATAAAGTCCAGCTTCTCAGATTATTTGCTCAGTGTATAAATTGAAGAGATACAGTGAAAGTATATAGCCCTGATGCACACCTTTCTCAATTTCAAACCAAGCAGTGTTTCCTTGTTCTATTCGAACAGCTGCCTCCTGGTTCACGTACAGATTCTTCATGAGTACAATTAGGTGCCCTGGTATTCCCATTTTCTGAAGTGTTATCCATAATTTGTTTTGATCCATACAGTCAATTGCCTTTGTGTAGTCAATAAAACATAGGCAGACATCTTTCTGATATTCTCTGCTTTTGGCTAATATCCACCTGACATCAGCAGTGATGTCCCTGGTTCCCCACCATCTTTTTTTTGAAACTGGCTTGATTTTTCTGGCAATTCCATGTCTATATACTGCTGCAGTTGCTTTTGAATGATCTTTAGTAAAATTTTGCTTGTGTTTGATAATAATGATATTGTCCAATAGTTTCCAACTGAATGTGGAAACTATCGGACAAACTTAGTGTGTTGTGTTGTGTTGTTGTTAGGTGCCGTCGAGTCAGTATCCAACTCATAGCGACCCTCATAGGGTTGTCAATGGCTGATTGTTTTGGGATTGCCTTGGGAGTGGATTGCCAGGCCCTTCTCCCATTTTTGCAGTGCTGGGAATTGAACTCGGGACCTCAGGGACTGCAGCGCAGCACTCTACCAACTGAGGTAGATCCCAGCCCTTAGTGTAGAAGGGACAAATTAAGGAGTGGAAAGAAGGAGGAAGGGATCTAGCAGAGGGAAGCAAAGATTGGAGAAGACAGGACGGGGAGGAGGTTCAATGAGGAGGGATGAAGAAGGAGAGGTCAACCTCAGTGTACATAGCACAACTTTATGAGTATGTTGGAAAAAAAGGGGGAAGATAGAAAAAAAACTAGTAGAATAGCTAGATTAAAAAAATAGTAATAATAATAAAGGGTGGCAATGATGTAAACGACTAGATCACTCATCTAATGCTGCTGAGAATAGACAAAGGTAGATCACTAGAGAAAAAAGTTTGGACGTATCCAAATCTGGATGCACGTGTATAGATAAACATTATCACAAAAAGACATGCAAGTAGAAAGGAGACCATTGGATGGGGAATAGGGTTGTGAGAGGGTAAGGGGGATGTTACGTGAGCATCGTCCAGTGACATGCATATTTGGAAATGTCATAATGAAACTCATTAAGTTGTACGTTAAAATTACTAATAAAGTTTAGTTAAAAATTGTGTGTGTGTGTGTATGTTTGTATTTATAAATTCTTATATAAACACTTTGATCTTTTACTATAGAAATTTATCTGACATACTTTAATATAGTTATTTAAGATTCACATTGTAGAGAGTTAGTGTATATCAGTGGTTTTCAAATTTCGAGGTAGCAGTGCCCCTCTATATTCACAAAAATTTATAAAAACCCCAAAGAGCTGTTGTTTTGATATTTACTATGTTAAAAATTAAAACTGAGATTTTTTTGTTTTTTTTCAGTAATGGGTGTTGAACTCAGGGCCTTGCGCTTGCATGCTTTGCAAGTGCCGGACCACTGAGCTGCATACCTAGCCTATTTTCTTACCCTTTGAGACAGGGTTTCACTAAGTTACACAGACTACCTCTGGTTTCGAACTTGTGATCCTCCTCCCTCTGCCTCCCCATTTGCTGGGATTACAGGTGTGCACCACCACGCCTGACAAAACTGAGTTATTTTTAGAACCCACTAGTTCATTTAAATAATAATGGACTCCTCAAATGTTATATATCATGTATTTTTATGAAAAATTACTTTTTTCTAAAATAAATCTAAAGAGTATATTTTACATCTTGACAATTATTTCCAAAGTCTGGCTTACAGAAAGAGGGCCAAATTTTCATATTTGCTTCTGCATTTAATCTGTTGGGATCTATTGTTTTTGTTGATGTGAAGAAATTCAGTTTTTTATAGATATGTAATTGGAAAAGGAAAGAGTATTTTACTGTTTTTTCAAATAATAATGGATGTTTTTCTTTGATATTGCACCAAAACCCAACAAGTTTTAGTTTCTTAAAGCCTAGTCGCAATATTGAATTCGAAGTATGTCAGTGAATTTTTCATACTTGCTTATATTAAAATCTGTTTCTTCATCTGTAATCCCAGCACTAGGGAGGCTGAGACATGAGAATCACAAGCTCAAGGCCAGCCTAGGCTCTTAGCTACATAGGGAGAACTTGTCTTAAAAAAAAAAAGCAAGCAAAAAAACAAAAAAAGATAAAAATAAAACCCCAAATCCATTTGTTTTTCCTGTGCCTTGAATGGATCTGTTGCTCAGGTACATTTCCTATCATGATCATTGGTCATTTGGAAAACATTGGTTCACCAAGGATGTGACTCATCCTAATATGGATGCATCTTAGTCCATTTTGTGTTGCTATGACAAAACACCTAAGATAGGGTACTTTATAAAGTGATGAGGTATATTTTGCTGAGTTTTCTCAGCTGAAAGTCCAAGATTGGATGGCTCCATCTGATTGGCCTCTTGTAATGTCCTTCTGGCATTGTGGTAATGGGTGTCTGGTATTACATGACAGAATCCTGAGTGAGCCACACATGGCAAGAGAAAATGGGGAGGTGCCAGGCTCTTCTACAACAGCCTACTCTGGAAAGGCTGGTGTTCAGTTGGTAGAGTGCTGGGCTGCACTCTTTGAGGACTCCAGTTCTATCCACAAAAATGGGAGAAGGAGTGGCAGTGTACTCCGGAAGCAATCCGGAAACAATAAGCCATTGAAAACCCTACAAGGGTCGCTATGAGTCGGACTGACTCGATGGCACCTACAAACAGCTCTCTTAGGAGGTAGTCCATTTTCATGAGACCTAACCCACTGCATGAGACCAGCATTAATCCTTTCACAAGGGTGCTCATGACTCAGTCATCACCCACTAGGTTCCACCTCTTAAGGATCTCGCCCTCTCTGAGTACTGTCACACTGGAAACCATGCTGCTAGCACAAGAGCCTTTGGGGGACAAACCATATCTAAGCCATATGAGTACACTGTGAAATTCAAAACAAAAATTCACATTGATTAGTATAACCCCCCAGTTGCAAAAGGAATATTTTTAAATTCTGAGGAGCTATCAAACTCATAGGCCTGGGTTTAGCTTAGTTGGTAGAGTGCTGCTCTGTGCTCTCTGAGGCCCTGGGTTCAATCTTCAGCACTGCCAAAATAGGAGAAGGACCTGGCAGCCCACTCCTGTAAACAATCCCCAAACTCTCAGCCATTGAAAACCCGATGAATAGCAGAGAAGCACTGAGATTAATGCTGGGCATGGTGCAGTGTCAGGTAATGTTTCATTTGTTGTACATAGGGTGGCTATGAGTCCAACCCGACTCAGTGACACCTGACAACAATAACAGCATCAAACTCCTAGTGACAGATGTTAGCTTTTCAAAAATTTAATTTTAATTTGAAAGCTCATCTTTTATCATTGGCAGCAAATACTGTCAAAGCGGTAGGCTCACTTTGTTCATGCGCAAGAAAATGTCCGACAAATACCCAGGTTGGAATAACCAAAGTTTCTCATTCATTCTTTTCAGAAAACATGGTATACCATGAAAAAAGCAAGTAGTTCAGCTTGCAAGTTAAACTATAGCACAAGTGCTTTTAGGATTACCATTAACTCAGCAGTCATTAAAGGTTCTTCGTTGTTATTGGGTGCTCTCCTGTTGGGTCCGATTCATAGGGACCCTATGTAGGGTTTTCAACAGCTGATTGTTTCAGGATTGCTTCAGAAGTGGATTGGCATGCCCTTTTCCCATTTTTGCAATGCTGGGGATTAAACCCAGGGCCTCAGAGAGCACAGGGCAGCACTCTACCAACCAGGTGAAGCCCCAGCCCCTTACAGGTTCTTTATGTATACTGACTATTTTGGAACATGGAATATCAAAAAGCTGTGAATTTAAAGGTTAATATTTAATCAGATCAATAATTTTTACTGCTGCCGGTGCAGTGGTGTCTACTTTGTAATCGTAGTTACTGGGGAGGCTAAGGCAGGATGATTGTGAGTTCAAGGCCAGTCTAGGCAACATAGCATAGCAAGACTCTGACTTAAAAAATTCTTTTTTCTTTCCATTTAACTGCTGGATTACGGACATTCTGAAGTGAAGTGAAGCTTGTTTTTAAAAAAACAATTCATGAAGTGCTTGTACAGTAGGCACCCCTCCCTTGATTGTTATGCGAGCTGGCAGCTTGGCCACAGTGGCTTTTGTGCCATCCATACAAATGTCAACACAGGGAAGACTGAAAAGAAATGACCTGGTGTTATTATTAAAGTAATTTTCAGAAGGAGGTCTTTCTGGGACTTGATCCCATAGATTAGTGGCTCTCAAAGCTGGTCCCCTGACCGGCAGAATGAGCATCTCCTGGAAACTTGTTAGCTATATGGACACCTGGGCCCTGCCCTCGCTCTACAGTGTCTGGAGAAATTAACTGCTGTGCTTTATATAGCTTGCTCAGAGGGCCTGGTGGAATGTGTGCAGGGAGGGGAAGTTAGAGACGGTCTTGTGACCTCTTCAGAGGATGTGATACAGGCCTGCACTTCAGGCAGTAGGAAGGAAGATAGGGTAGACTTGCTGGGGATAGATACGCTGGGATTTTGTTGTTGTGGTTGTAGTTAGGTGCCCTTGAGTCTGTCAGACTCATAGCAACCCTCATAGGGTTTTCAGTGACCAATTATTTCAGGATTGTTTTCGGTAGTGAACTGCCACATCCTTCTCCCATTCTCTAGGATTTTATTGCTAGTTAACAACTTACAGGTTGAGAAAAGAGCTATACTTTGCTCTGTGACCTACAATCAGGGACAGAGGCTCTTGGAAAACCTTTCTGCTTTGGGTTTTTGAAGAGTTATCTCTTACTGATAGTTTAAAAAATCAATTCAGATAACTTGGCTGGGCCTCTAGAGTCTCCCTTTTGAGAACACCTCCTTAAACAGTGACCACAGCCTGTGTGGGGATAGGGGGAGGCCCACACATTGAGAGTCTAGAGTCTTAGAAAGGACAGTGCAGTGTGGAAGAATGAAGGCAGTGATTTCATTCAGGTATGACTTGCTGCTGCTGTTAGGTGCCGTCAAGTGGGTCCAACTCAGTGACCCCGTGTATAACATAACCAAAGAGGTAGTATATCTGACAGTGCTTCTCTGCTATCCATAGGGTTTGCTATGGCTAGCCACTGACAAATTTCATAAGGTGGTTTGTGGTAGCCAGACTCCTGATAGTGGTATGTTTTCTTAAAGTTCTTCAGGCATATCCTTTTACTGTTTGAATTTTATTAGTCACTGCAATCAGTGGTCTCATTTGATATAAACGTAAAGATGGGTCTCTAGTTTCTATTATTGCAATTATTTTGTTAGAACCTTTATTCTTCAGTATTTTAAAGTTCTTTTGTTTTGTCTTTCTGTTTGTTTTCCAGATTTGTAAGACTCCAAGCCTTCAAGCCGTAATTAGTCTGATGGTTCCTGAAGTAACTGGGAAAACAAATGCTTCAAGTGCCAGTTGAAGAGTGCGTCTGTGTGTGTTTAAGACCATCTCTCTACACGTACACATTTACACAAGAAGACAGGCTCATTGTGCACATTTCAGAGTTTTACAGCTGTTGAAAATTAAAGACTCAGATGGAGCAACTTTACACCACCGGGTCCAGGAGCCCAGGGAGAAAAACATATCACTAATGGCTGCTTTCCCGCATGGTGTTCATGAGTGAAGAAAGTTTGCAAAAAGAAGAAAAATCGCACAGAGTAAGCCTCACAAATACCTCTCCGGTTTAAAGAAGGAACTACTCGAGAAAGTGACCAAGGGAGAAGTGTGAATCCAAACATTGCAGGTGGGATCATGCAGTGTTTTTTGCACTTTATTTTTTATTGGATTTGGTGATTTGGACAGACTTGAAACTTCTGGACTGAAAAGTCACTTCGATTGTGGTTTTGGCTGGAGAAAAGCAAGTTCACATGGGATGGGACAAGTCTGAACGATGAACTGATTTTTTTTTGCCTTTTTTAGTTCACTATATTTGAGAATTTTAATTTATTTTTTCCCTTTTCTGTGTCTGTGGGGTAATATCTTGAGGTAGCAATCGGAACCAATAATTACACAGTAAATATCGAGGAAAACTCAAGCGAAGCTTCTCTTTCCTTGGACTAAAGGTGTGGCAACAGGCCCTGAATGTGAAAAGGGAGGTGCCCAGCAGCAAAGCATAGTGACCCTCTAGGGAAATCGTGTAGTGCAGGGGACTCTGACGCTGGCCTGGGTGTGTGGCTTAAGGGATTTTCTGCCCTCTTGAGTGTAAGAAGACTTCATGTGAGAGGAAGATTACCTGATGGACTCCATCGTGAAATTACTTTTTGTTCATTAAGACAGAAAAATACATGATCTTTAGGAACAGAAAAGTGGAGAGGTACCTAGGCAGCGAGGAAGGAGTCTGAAGAAACAAACAAAATTCTGCAGTGTGGCTCTTGTCAGCAAGAGGAGTTTTATTCACCCCAGGCAAATACTTGGGCTACTTTAGTTGCTTTAGTCTGTGCTTGGGCCCAGGGAAGGAGCTTTCCTTCTAGACTATATGGCGCGAAAGGGTGCGTTGGCCAGTGGAGGAGTTGTCCTAGGGAGCCCTGCGTTCCCTGGGAGCATAGGGCCCACCTTTTTTCAGGCAGGAAGTTTCTGATTCTGAACAGTAGGGGAAAGCGTTTTTCTTCCTAAAATTTGGACTACTGTCTGCACAAACTCTGGTCTGTTTTTGCACGGTTTGTGTGCCTTTTTTTCCCTTTATGCAATCTTTTTCAGCTTTAGCGGCAGCCAGTCGTCTAGCTCAGAAAATATGCCAGAGGGTGGCTTCAGAACGAAGATAATCCTGTGGGTTCTGCCTCTGCCTCTGAACTTCTGGATAGGAAATTCCAGCTAGAGGGATTCTTAAAGCCTTAAGTTACTTGAAATCTATGTATTCGCAACCCTTTGTCTCTGGAATCACATTACACAAAACTGGAATCTCAGGCTGAACGAGAATAACCACGTTGAGTAAACGAGAAGAGGACTGTTTCCTGGTCACCACTTCTGAGGGATGCTTTTCTCCAAAGGATCAGCACGTTCTTCCTCTGAGGACTTGAAGATAAAAATGGACCCCACTTTTTTTTAGGCACCACCTTTTCTTAGCAGACTGCCATCATCTTTTATAAAGGAATTTTTTCACTATGCACTTGGCGGATCTTTATAAGGTACTGACCTTCGAATTAGCTCCCGGTCAGTCTTAGTTAAAGGGGGGAAGAAAGCAACGCAAGCCAACCACAAAAGATAAAATCCATAAACCAATGAAGGAGATTGGTTTAAATTCTTCACTATTAAGCATTACTTTTTAAGTGAAATAATTCATCGCAAAAAGTATGTATGCGGCGGTGGAGCATGGGCCTGTGCTCTGCAGCGACTCCAACATCCTCTGCCTGTCGTGGAAGGGGCGCGTTCCCAAGAGTGAGAAGGAGAAGCCGGTGTGCAGGAGGCGCTACTACGAGGAAGGCTGGCTGGCCACGGGCAACGGGCGAGGCGTGGTGGGGGTGACATTCACCTCCAGCCACTGCCGCAGAGACAGGAGCACCCCGCAAAGGATAAACTTCAACCTGCGGGGCCACAACAGCGAGGTGAGCTCTGGTTTCGTGTCAGGTTTTGTCCGGTCGCTTGCTGTAGTCGTTTCCAGCCCATCTCCTTCCTCACATTGCCCCGATTGGAAACTTCTTTTGCGTCCATTTCTGAGACTTGCTGTTCTTGGGATTTCATGCCGTGAGTTCTTGTCTCCTTTGTTCTAGCAGGAAGGATGCTAAGGTGGACACATTTTACAGTGGCCTGTCCCTCCCCAAGTACGTCACGTGTCTTCCACACCTCTGCTCTCCTTTCCTGTCTGAGGGTTACCACTGCCTCTCTGGGAGGTCCAGGCATTTGGAGGATGCCCAGTGGTCAGGAAGCCGGGGTGCTTTTTTGACTAGGGCAGGAGTGATGGGTTAGATGATCCTAACCAGCCTGTTAGGCTCCTGGTCTCCATGACAAAGGGTTCCACTCCCAAGACCAACAGTGTGAAAATTAACATGGTCTGCCTTCACCTTGCACAGTGAATACCTACATTTCTTTGGTGATGGCTTAATTCCTGTCTTATGTTTCTTGTACTTGGAGGTGAAAGAAGTCATTAATTTGACAAGAGGCATAGTTTTTCACATCTGTGGGTTCTATTATATTGAGGTTATTATACTATGTATTTCTACAGACAGGTTTGTCTAGTCTTCTAAAGCAATGGCATTATCTGTGGAAATTCAACTACAGTTTTTGAGCAGTGCTTAAATGTTAGACACTGTGTTTGAAAGGAGGCCATGTCTGATAATTTCTTGCAAATGTGTACTTGTTTAGTACCTTGACAGTACCATGTTCCATTGTTCACTAGCTTATTCGGGTGCTCTGTTATGAAGAATTGATTACTACTTCAAGCATCTTAAAATATCATTAGATGGTAATTAAAAAGCTATTGTAAAGGAGCAAGAATATTTCTGAAGTATATGTCTTAGTCCATTCAGGCTTCTATAGCAGAATAGCATAGATGTGGTGGCTCTTAAACCATATAAATTTATTTCTCACAGTCTGGAGTTTGAAAGTCTGAGATCAGGATGCAAACATGGTAGGGTTCTGGTAGGGGCGCCCTTCTGAGTTGCACATTGATGATTTCTCCTTAGCTGAAAAAAGATGAGGGTCTTTTTTGAGGCCTCTTATTAGATAGAGCACTAATCCCACTTATGAAGGCTTTGCTCTCAAGACCCAGTCACTTTCTAAAGGCCTTACCTTCTAATACCATTGCCTTGGGGGGTTAGAATTTCATCGTGTAAGTTTGAGGGGGCACCAGCATTCAGACTATAGCAGTACAGCATTCAGTTTCAACTAGATCAAGATAGAGAACATTTCCAGAATCTCTCCTAGATACCTGGTTTTCCTTCCAAGACTTTATACTCCATCTTGTCTATTCTAAATACTTTAAACTGGGTAGTTTATAAACAACAAAAACTTATTGTCATAGTTCTTAAGGCTGAGAAGTGCCAGATCAGAGTTCCAGAAGGTTCACTGAATGTGTCGGATGAGAGCTTGCTCTCTGCTCCACAGATGGACTTATTATGGTGCCCATCAAGTCTCTTTTATAAGGGCACTCATCATTCATGAAGATGGAGCCCACGTGACCTAATCACCTTCTAAAGGCCACATCTCTTACTACCCTTACAATGAGGATATTCATTTTTAATGTGAATTTTGGTGGGACACAAACATTCAAGCCATAGCATACCTCTACTGAGAGGTAACCTATATTCTTCATTATATACTATCTGGGTCTGGCTTCTTTTATTCAGCATAATATCTGAGATTCATCCCTGTGATGCAACTATTAGTTTGTTCTTCTTAGTTGATGTTAGTTTTCTATTGAAGGGAGACACTACAGTTTTTCTAGTCTCCTGTTGATGGGCATTTGAATTGCTTCCAGTTTTTGGCTATTACAGCTAAAGCCACTATTAACATTTTTGCACAGTGCATGTGTTTTTGTAGACCTCTGCACTCAGAAGGTGGAATTTCTGAGTCATGGTATTTGCATACATTTACGTTTAGTAGAAATCGCCAAATAGTTTTCCAAAGCAATTGTACCATTTTATACCCCACAAAGAAGCACTGACAATAGTGCTGGGCATGGCACAGTGTTGGAGGGTGTTTCCTTCTGTTGTACATGGCAGGTGCCATTCTTTCCATTTATTGATAAGAGCACACAGGCTCGCAGATGCTGAACAGCTTGCCTAAAGTCATACCGTTTGTGTAGAGGAGAGCTGGGACTCGAATGCAGGGCTCTCCCATTCTCCTTCAGATTACTGGTACTTTCTTTTTTCTTTTTCTTTTTCTTTTTCTTTTTCTTTTTTTTTTTTTTTTTTT